>JAUELO010029245.1:0-10744 GCA_032357855.1 Amphibolips quercusostensackenii | reverse complement strand
GGCAATTGCTAATATACTAGTTATAATCTCGGCTGTTCGCTTGATAGCTTCATTCATGCTAATACTTGACCCTATTATTTCAGTAGTTAAGTTCGTAGCTTTTTTTATTAAGGTAACTAGGTTAACTTTAATATCTTTTGAGGGTGTATTCTTCACAGCAGCGATCACTGGACCAAAGTTTTCTTCTGCAATGCGAAGAGTGTTAGGATTTTCGGCTTGAATTTGAGTCCGTTCTGTATTTTTTTATTTATTTTGGGTATCAGTCGCGCGTTTCGATGTTACTTTGGTGCTGTGTAGTGTTTTATTCTCTAAGGGCAGGAGGTTCACGGAAGCTACTTTTTCTTGAGGCTGGCTATAACTAAGCGAAATCAGGCTTGCCAGAGGCTTGCTGGGTGCAGTGCTATTTACAGTCTTATAAGGTTTGGAATTATTGTTTTTAGTTGTATTTTTAGAGGCTTTTTTGACCGCTGCGCAGCCTTTGTAGTTAGCCAAATGGTTTTTCTTGCAATTAACGCAGGTAGCCGGTGTCTCGCGCTCCTTTTTGCACCTACAGCTAGTGTGCGCATCTCCACATTTAACGCAGCGTGGGGTTGCGTGGCACATATCAGCAACGTGATGAAACCTCTAAAAGTTAAAGCACTGAGAGGTTTCCTTCGGTTTGACATAGGGCTCTACTTTAATTTTTAAAAAGGCTAGAGACTGAAGCTTAAGCAATTCCTTTGCTTGTGGTGTATTGGGGACTGTAATTAAAATCACTGGCATGGCTTCTTTGGTTTGACGGTTACGCATGCGGCTAGCTGTGGTGATCACGAATCCCTCTTCCTTAAGTTCGTCCTCGATCAAGGTTTCAGGATAGGAAATTGGAATGTTTCTTATCACGAGTTTAATGGGGGGTGCCTCGACATTTTTGTAGAGATAATATTGAAATCCTTGGTTTTCAAGGTTAGTTATGATTGCGCAATAATGTTTAATGTGGGACACGCGTAGAAAATAAACATCGGAGCCGATGTTATAAACTATGGTTTTATATTTAGCAGAAACTTTAAGGATTTTATAAAGGCCTGTGTAGGGGTGGTTTGCCTCGTCAATGATTACATTGATTGGAGGTATTTTTTCCGGTAGTAATGATTTTTCAGTATTTGCGGCGATTGGGTCTTTTTTAGGGTAACTATCCGGTGGGTTGGCAGATGTCTTGGCGCTGCTAGATGTAATGGACGAAATTGATTTATTCGAACCTGATCCTGTTCTCCTGCGTTTCCTAGACGAGGTGACTGTCCAGGAGTCCTCATCCATGGCCTTTGCGGTGCTCCTTCCTGTAAGAACCGACGGCGAATTATTTTCTCCAGGATTGGAAGGCACGGTTGCCTCGTTTTCTTATTCTCTGGTTTGGTCCTTGATGTTTTTTTGCTCAGTGATATTTTAATTTAAATATCAACTATTATTCTTTTATTAAAAAAATTAATTTTTTTTTGTTGAAAATTAACTCTTTTTTATTTTTAATAGAAATATCTGAAATCTTCAAAAATATTTTTAAAAATTTTCAAGCAACTTAGGGGAATTATATTTATATAACCTTAAAAACAAATGAAAATAATAAAAATGTAATTTAGTTAAAATTATTTTCCCCTGACTGAAAAACCTTTTTTTGGTAAAAATTTAACTATTTTTCTGAAAACTCATATTTTTTAGTTCAATTTAACTGTTTTTAATTTTAAATAAAAATATTTTAAGCTGAAATATCAACTTTTTTTTGTTCAGCGTTCATGTCTTTTAGTTGAAAATTCAAATTTTTGGTTAAAAATTGAAATACTTGGTTTAAAATTAACATTTTTAATAAAATTTTGAATAGAAAATTTGAAAACTTTAAAAATCTTTTTGGTTTTTTCTTTCGATAACCTTAGGAAAATTATAATTACAGAACCTTAAAAACAAATAAACAAATAATCTTACGAAAAAAATTCACTCGCAATTTTTATTTTTTATTAAACAATATTCATTTCTTAAATTAAAATTTAGTTGAAATTTATTTTTCTCCACTGAAAATTCTTTTCTTATTTATAATATTCTACTGTTTCTCATTAGAAATTCAAATCTTTTTCGTTAAAATATCAACTACTACTTTTTCGTGGAGAACTTATCTCTTTTTGTTAAAAATTTAACTATCTGGATCAAAATTAAGTTTTTCATTGAAATTTTAAATAGAAATATCTAAAATCTTACAAAATTCTTCTAATTTTTTCAGAAATTTGAGGAAATTATACTTATGTAACCTTAAAAACAAATAAAATATAAACCTAATTAATAAATAGTTTATCGAAATTTTTATTTTTTGTAACGATACATCTTAAAGTTGTTTTATACATTACACTTGAAAATTGTAATGCTAAGGCTGTAAATAATAATCCCTTTTATTAAGAAAAATCAAATAGACTCTTATACGAATCGAGAGAAATTTGTGTTTTTTAATTTTCTTGTGTAGTTAAATTAAAGTCTTAAAATCGTCTGATAAATTATTGTAAATAGTATACATGTTTCATGATAACGCTTTTGGCTGAATATTAGTTTTTCTAAAAAATTATTCTGATATAAAATCATAAAATTTTAAAGACTGAAAATTTTTTCAAATTTTTTGACTTGGAAATTATTGAATAGTTTCATGTTACATTGATGTTTTATACCGGAAATCGACTTTTTTTTACAAAATTTGAACAAGATTTAAAATATTTTTTAGAAGTTTTAGAATCTGTTAGTGTTTTTGGTGAGAAACTAGTATTTTTAATTAAAAAGATTAGATTTCAAAGAAGATTCACAAATTTTAACAATTTTCGGTTATGTTAGCGTTTGACTTCAAAAATTGGTATTTTAAAACAAAAATCATAATTTGAACAAGATTTAGAATCTTATCACAGTTTTGGATAATAATTAACAGGAATATCGATATCGCCGATCGAAAATAGGGGATAAAAAAAGGGTTTAAGGAGGCACCTGTTAGCACTGTTTATTTCACTTTTGAGGTTATCTTTAAAATACTTGAAAAATTTTGTTTTTGAACGTAAAAAGATTTAAATTCACTCACTTTTTATAGAAAATGAATTAGATACAGTTCCAAAAAATGCATTCGAGATTTTTTTAACTAGAGTTGTTTTTTTAAAAAGAAAATTCGATAGTTTCACTTTGGTTTCAAATAATCGCAACCAGCCCTAAGCATCACCCCCACTTTTCTTATTTTCTTAGCGTCCGGCCGGTATCTGACAGTTGGCGCTCCGATCATACCGGCTGACATTTGTATTGTGGTGCATAGACAAAGATTATAAATAATTAAATAAATGAGTTTTATCGGAGAAATGTACAAAAAGAAGTCAAAGAATGTGCAGTGCAGTAAAGATCTTATATTTTTTTAATAAGTATGTTTTAGAAAAAATTAGATTTACTAAAAAAATACTTGGAACTTTCGAAAGAATTTTGATAATAATAAAAAATTTTAAAAATTTGTAAATTAATTTAAAACAAAATCTAGATTTTTAAGATTTTGAAATAGAATTTTGAATTTGATTCGGGATTTTAAGAGGTTTTAAGATAATAAAAAATTCTTTTCAAGATTGCTGAGAAAATTTTAAATAACTTTTTATATTGGAAAATTAATTTTAACAAATTTTTAAAAAAGATTTCAAAAGACCTCCAAAATTGTCAAAAAAAAATTTGAATCGTCTAAAGCGATTACTTTTAATTTTCTAGAATTTAATAAAAGTTTTAGAAAAAATTATAATCATTAAAAATTAACTTAGAACTTTTGAAATAATTTCAAAAATAATACTAAATTCAAAAACATGAGAAATAATTTAGAAAAAAATGTAGATCTTTTAAGATTCTAAAATAAAGTTTTAAATCTGTTTTAGGATTTTGGGAGGTTTTAAGATAATAAAACATTTTTTCTCAGATTCCTGGGAAAATTTTTACTGACTTTTTTTGAAGAACTAATTTTAACAAATAAGCATCACTGAAAAAATACTTCGAACTTTTGCCATGATTTCAAAAATAATAAAAAATTTAAAAACAATTTAATTATTCATAAAAAAAGTAGATTTCTTAAAATTTTGAAGTAAAATTTTGAATCTGTTTAAGAATTTTAAGATGTTTCAAGATAATACAACATTTTTCTTATTATTCCTGGAAAAATTCAAAATGCATTTTTATTTTGATGACTAAGTTTTAACAGATTATTAGAAAAGTTTTAAAATGACATCCAAAATTTTTTAAAAATGATTTGGAACATTTCAATTAATTTTTTTAATTACTCAGAATTGAATAAAAGTTTTAAAAAGAATTGGATTTATTCAAAAAAAATTAAGAACTTTTGAAAGAATTTTAAAAATAATAAAAAATTTAAAATAATTTAAAACAAAATGTAGATTTTTTAAGATTTTGAAATACACTTTTGAGTCTGTTTCAGGATTTTGAGAGGTTTCAAGATAATACCAAATTTTTGTTAAAATTTCCGGGAAAAGTTAAAATGACTTTTTATTTTGATAAATTAAATTCAACAGATTATTACAAAAAGATTTTAAAAAACATTTAGAATTGCGAAAAATAATTTGGATCATTTTAAGTGTTTTTTTTTTAATTTTCCAGGATTTAAAAAAAAATTTTAGAAAAAATTAGAATCATTAAAAAAATATTTAGAACTTTTGAAAGAATTTTAAAATAATTAAAAGTTTGAAAACATTCCTAATGATTTAAAACAAAATATACATTTAAAAAATTTCTGAATCTATTTTGGAATTTTGAGAGGTTTCAAGTCAATACAACATTTTTCTTGAAATTCCTGGGAAAATTTAAAATTACTTTTTATTTTTGGAGAATTAATTTTAATAGATTATTATTAAAAATTTCAAAAGGCATCCGAAATTGTCAAAAAATAATTTGGAACATTTGAAGTGATCCTTTTTTAGTTTCCCAAGATTTAATATAAGTTTAAAAAAAAAAATTAAATTCATAAAAAAATACTTAGAACTTTTAAAAGAATTTCAAAAATAATAAGAAATAAAAAATAACATTTTATTTTGAAAAACTGATTTAAACAGATTATTAAAAAAGATTTCAAAAGACATCCTAAATTGTCAAAAGAAATAATTTGGAACATTTTAAGTGATTTTTTTTAGTTTCCAAGGATTTAATACAAGTTTTAGAAAAAAATTATAATCATTAAAAAATTACTCAGAACTTTTATAGTAATTTTAGAAATAATAAAAAAATTTAAAAACATCACAAATATTTATTTAAAAAATGTACATTTCTTAAGATTTTTAGATAAAATTCTAAATCTGTTCCAGAATTTTGAGACGCTTCAAGATAATAAAAAATTTTTGTTTAAATTTCTGGGAATATTCAAATGTCTTTTAATTTTGATAAATGATTTTTAACAGATTATTAAAGAAGTTTCTAAAAGACATCTAAAAATATCTAAAGAATATTTTGGGACATTTTAAATAATTTTTTAATTTCTTAGGATTTGATACAAGTTTCAGAAAAAATTAGATTCGTTTTAAAAAATACTTAGAGCTTTTGAAAGAATTTCAAAAATAATGAAAAATTCAAAAACATTTAAAATAATTTAAAATAAAATGTATATTTTGTAAGATTTTGAAATAAAATTTTGAATCTGTTTCAGGATTTTGGAACGTTGTAAGATAATAAAAAATTTTTCTTAAGATTTCTAAAAAAATTTGAAATGACTTTTTATTTTAAAAAATGAATTTTATTAAATTATTAAAAAAGATTTTGAGGGACATTAAAAATTGTTGAAGAAATAATTTGGAACGTTTCATGTGATTTTTTGTTTTGATTTCCCAGGATTTAATAGAAGTTTTAGAAAAAATTAGAATCACTAAAAATTACCTTAAACTTTTGAAAAGTTTAAAAATTAATAAAAAATTTGAAAGTATTCTAAATATTTATAAAAAAATTACATTTTATAAAATTTTCAAATAAAATTTTGAATCTGTTTTAGAATTTTGCGACGCTACAAGATAATACAAAATTTTTCTTAAAATTCTTGGGAATATTTAATACGCCTCTTTATTTTGAAAAATGATTCGTAACAGATTATTTAAAAAGTTCTTGAAAGACATCCAACATTTTGAAAAAATAGTTTGGAACATTTTAAATGATTTTTGTTAATTCACTAGGATTTAATGAAATTTTTAGAAAAAATGATAATCATTAAAACACATACTAAAAATTATAGAAAGAATTTTTAAAATAATAAAAAGTTTCGAAAACATTGCAAATAATTTAAAACAAAATGTAGCTTTTTTAACATTTTAGAATAATAATTTTAATTTGTTCAGGGATATCGTGGATTTATATGTTTTTTTTACATTTTTGAATTGTACAACTTATAAAAGTTCAACAATTGTTCATTTACTTAACGTTTAAATCAACAAATTTTTAAGAAACAATTGTAATTTTTAAAATTTTAATAATTATTTGATGAAAACAACAAAATAAATTAAAAAAGAACATAAACTTTTAAAATTCAGAATGTTTTGATACAAATATTTAATTTTACCACCATTCAGCTGCTTGATTCTGTGCTGATTTTAGAATTATTAATTACTGTTACACTTATTATTACTAAAAAAATATTTCCGGTTAAAAATTAGAAACAGCTTCAAGTTTTTTTTTATTGTATGCTTTTCTCCCGTGCATTGCAATGCAAAAGTCAGCCGTCCTAGTCGGAGCGCCAACTGTCGGACTAGTTCACTGGTCCGAATGCTAAGAAAATCTACTACTTCATACATTTACACGGTCGATGCACAGGGCTGCTCGCAACCAATCGCAACAAAAAAATACAGCAGGAAGCGGAAGTCAATAATAGTAAAGATGGTGGCACTAATTTAAGCGCCATTTTCAAAACAAAACCATAAAAGGACAATTTTTAATCTGAACGGACAAATTTTTAACAAAATAGTTTAATTTTCGACCAAAGAAATGAATTTTTTACCAAAAATAGAATAGCTTAATTTTCAGTAAAAAAAAATGTTTAACCAAATAAAATAAATTTTCAACTAATTAGCTAAATTTTCAACTAAATAATTGCTAAGTCTTCAACACAAAAGATTAATTTTCCACAAAAAAAAATTTTCAACAAAATACAAAAAAGTTAATTTTCAGTAAAGAAAAATGAATTTTCAAGCAAACAGTTGAATTTTCTACTAAAAATAACAGATTTTTAATTAAGAGTAGAATATTCTAATTTTCAGCTACAAAAATTAATTTTTAACAAAAAAAACAAACTATTTTGCAACAATGTAGTTGAATTTTCAACCAAAAAAATGAATTTTTAACCAAAAATAGAATATAATAATTTTCAGACAAATGAAATATACTTCCAATAAAATAGTTCAATTTTCAACCAAACAAAGTATTATTTAACCAAATAATTAATGTTTAATCCCAAAAATTAATTTTCTACCAAATAAGATCACTTTTAAACAAAAATACATCAATTTTTAACTAAAAAAGATTAAATCTCTATTAGAGACGATGAATTTCCGACAAAATAAATAATGCAATTTTCAGTTAAAAAATTAATTTTAAATTTAAAAAAAGACTAATTTAATAGAATATTTAAATTGTTTAGGTAAAAAATTAACTTCCAACAAAATAAAACAAATTTTAACAAAATAGTTTAAATTTTAACAAAACAGATGAATTTTCAACCATCAAGTTTAAATTTCTATAATAAAAAATAAATTTTTGACAAAAAATAGAATAGTTAAATTTTAAATAAAATAAAAATTAATTTTTAACTGAGAAGATTAATTTTGAATTAAAAAAGATTAAAATAAAATACATTAATTTTCAACCAAATATTTGAAATTTTTGAATAATTTTTAGCCTGATAGTGAAATTTTCAACCAAAGAAATGAATCTTTACGAAAAAAAATGAATAAGTCACCAAGAGGATTAATATTTTACGACAAAAGGAGAATCTTCAACAAAATAGTTTAATAGTTAAATTTTCAGTTTAAAATTAATTTAAAAAAAAGTTTTTTCAATTAGAATGGTAAATCAAGAACCAAAAAAAAATAATTTGTTACAAAGAAGTTTCACTTTCAACTAGATAGTTGAATTTTCAACCAAAAAATATGATTTTTTCACAATAAATGCAATAGTTGATATAGTTAAAATAGTTAAATTTTCTACCAAGCAAATTAATTTTCGACTAAATAATTAATCTTTCAACTCAAAAAGTTTATTTTTTTATCAAAAAAGACGAATTTTCAAGGCAATAGTTGGAAATGCTACCTAAACAGATGAATTTTTAACCTAAATCTGAATTTCAGTTTCTACCTAAACGTAAACCTAAATTTCCAACTAAACCTAAACTTCAATTTTCAGTTAAGAATATATTTTTCAATAAAAAAAACACTTTTTCAAACGAATAGATTAATTTTTAGCCAAAGAAATTAATTTTTAACTAAAAAAGTAAAGTTTCAACTAATAAGATTACTTTCAACAAAAAAACGAGTTTTGAACAAAATATTTTAATTTTCACCTTAAACGGATAAAGTTTCAAATCGAAATAGAATAGTCAAATTTTCAGAAAAAAAACTTAATTTTCAGCGAAATTAAATTTCTGTCAAGAAAAGATAAATTTCTAAAAAAAATTGAGTAGTTAAATTTTGAGTTCAAAAAATTAATTTTCAATTGAAAAAAAAACAACATAATTTTCAACCAAAGAAATAAATTTTCAACTAAAATTTTATAAACTAAAAATATTTTTCACCAAGTAAGCGAGAAATTTGAAATTCGCATTATAGTGTTATTATATTTCTATCATAAAAGACAAATTTTTGACCACAAAACAAAATGGTTAAACGCTTCGTTAGAAAAATAAATTTTAATTTCAAAAAACACGAATTTTAAATAAAATAGTTGAATTTTTAACTAAAGATAAATTTTCAGTGAAACATGGAATTGTCAACATTTCAATTAAAAATTAATTTTCAGCTTGGCAGATGAATTTTCAACCAATAAGAATAAATTTCTATAAAAGAACATGAACTTTCGACAAAAAAAAAGGAATAGTTAAATTTTCAGTTGAAATAATTTTTCATAAAAAAAATTAACTTCTCTTTAAAGAAATTGATTTATAACAAAACAGTTGAATTTTTAATTAAGAATAATCACTTTTTACCCAAAATGTTGAATAAAAAAAAAAATTTTAATAAACTTTAACTTTTTCAAGAATTTTCAAACTACTTACCGAACTCTCAAAAACTAATAATATTAGTTTCGATCAAGCAAGCAGTTAAGTTTTCAACCAAAGAGATGAATTTTTAATAAAAAAAATTTTTCACAAAAAGTGCAATATGTAGTTGATTTCTCAACAAAAAAATGCAAATTTTCGACAAACTAATTGAATCCTCAACCGGAACAAATTAATTTTTAAACCAGAAAAAAAACCACTAAAAAAGATAAATTTTGAACTTAAAATGGAATAATTAAATTTTCAGTCAAAACAGTTGATTTTAAAATAAAAATGAAGAATACATTTTTGACAAGATACATAAACTTTGAATTGAAAACAATAATTTTCAATTAAAAAAATTTTTCATCGAAACAGAAACGAATTTTCAACCAAATACATAAATATCAACAAAAAAGATTAATTTTCTACCAATAAAGACCAACTTCCAACAGAATGTAGGAATTTCAAACGAAATAATGGAATTTTTAACTCAAAAAGATAAATTTTGATTCAAAAATGGCATAATTAAATTTTCAGTCAAAGCAGTTAATTTTCAATGAAAAAAGAAAATAACTTTTCAACCGAAGATGTGAATTTTCAAGGCAAAGTAAGGGTAACCTCAAAATTTGTTTTCGCAATTTTTTCGAACCCAACTTACGTTTACAGGAAACGCGATATCGAATTGAAAATTTAAGAAATTAAGTGAGAAGTACTAAGAAACGTTTGTCTGGTCTTACATTTCCCAAATTATAAAAAGTTTTTTTGCTTTTTTCATAATTTAAAAAATTTTCAACTTGATATCGCGTTTCGTGTAAACGCAAGTCGCAAGTTAGATTTAAAAAAATATAAAAAACAATTTTGAGCTTACGCTCACATGGCTTTAAGCAAAAAAAAAGAATTCTTATCAAAAAAACAAACAGATTAATTGTTAAACCAAAACAAAAAAGTTTTTAACAAAAGAGTTAAATTTTGAAACAAAATATGTACATAAGTTTTAGACTAAAAAAGATTAATTTTAGAATAAAAAATTATTTTTAACCAAAAAGTAACGAATTCTAAACAAAATGAATAAATTTTAACCAATAAGATGAATTTTTCATAAAAAATATTAATTTTCTACAAAAAAATGGATTTCCAACAAAATATTTGAAATTTAAATCAAATAATTAAGCTTTCAATTAAAAAGATTATTTTTTCACCAAAAAGACGAATTTTTAAGGAAATAATGAAAAACCTAAGCAGATGAATTTTCAACCAAGTAGATTAAATTTCTATTATAAGCGATAAATTTTTGACAAAAAATGGAATAGTTCAATTTTTAGTTAGAAAACAGATTTTCGTTTAAAAAACATGGATCCTCAACAAAAGTTTAATTTTTGTAACCAAAAACATTAATTTCCTGCCGAAAAAGACGAATTTCTAACAAGATATATAAATTTTTTAAACAAGTTTTCAACCTAAAAAGATAAACATTTAACCATGAAAAAA
>JAUELO010029205.1:0-10747 GCA_032357855.1 Amphibolips quercusostensackenii | reverse complement strand
CAGACAGAAACCGTCGTAAAAATCGTTTTTCCTGACTCATGTGGTCTCAAAACGTGGACATTTGATGAAAACCGGGAAAGTCAAATCATACATAAAACTAATAAATTCTTATTAAAGTGAGAATGTAATAATGAAGTATCAACAAAAAATATAAAATTTCAACAGACTAGTTACATTTTTAACCAGAAATATAAATTTTCAAACTAAAAAATGTGAACTGTCAACGAAAAATTTTGTATTTGATATTTCATAAAAAATATTCTTATTTTTACTTTGAAAGAGAGTAATTGGACCAAAAAATACCATTTCTTTACCAAATAGTCAAGTTTTTATCTTAAAAAGATCAATTCCCAACCAAATATTGTATATTCAAACTTTCAGTAAAAAAATAGTCTTAAAAAAGTGAACTACATTGTGAAAAATTTATTTTTCATTTTATTGAAGATTTATAATTTTAGTTTAAAGTTTGACATTTCTATGAAATTGACCTTTTTGGCTGAAAAAATCAACAATCTGTTTAAAAGTTTAACTACCTAGTTACAAATATATTTTAATTGTATGATCCATCTCCTTGATTGAAAATTTAAATGTTTTGTTGAAAACTCGTTGCATTTTTTTGAGTAATTTCTCTATCTGAAAATTTAACTGTTTTATTTTTGGTTAAAAATTTACCATTATTAAGTTAAAATTCAACTTTTTGGTTGAAAAATTTTCTCGTAATTTGTTTCAGTTGAAAATGTACATCTGTTAAATATTTTGCAAATCAAATACAAAATCCTGTTAAAAAGTAAATCATTAGGACTCTGAATATGCATAATTAATTAATACCCTTTTGATCAACTGTAATTTGAAACATTTCTGTTTTTTCTTAACTTTGTGAGAACTATCAGAAGGCGATAATTTAAAAATAAAAAACAGACTAGATCGCGTTAACAGTTTCTGAATATGGCCTTCTTATTGTGTCAATAGACTGAGAAATGTCACATCATTGCGTGGTTAGTTAAACTTTTCTATATCTCACTTTTTCTGTGTTTATAAATTTTCAAAATATTATAGACAGTCCTTAATAAGGTTATATATTTTTAATAGCAATTTGTCGTTATACTCTATCAAATTAAGAGATATTTTGAGTAATGAAAATAGTAATTTTGTACTAATTTTTAGGGGCCAAATTTTTACTACTAAAATTTCTAGTATCTTACTAGGAATTTAATGAATCTTAAAAATTGCTGTTTAGAGTCTGCTATATAATTGCAATTTAATATAAAAAATTAGAAAAAAGTACAACCGAAACAAATTTGAAATATTGAAAACAGAATTTTGTTCCAGAACGGCTTATGAGGAGCCTCAATATGCATAATTAATTTATAACCCATTGGCTTATTGTAATTTTTAAAAATTCTTATTTTCCTTACTTTGTTCAAACACACAAAAGGCAATGTTTGAAAATTGAAGACAAGCTACATCAACTTTATAATTTCACAATGTAACCTTCTGATTGTTTCAATAAAGATAAGAATATTACACCATCGCAGTATTTCATTAAACTTTTGTACTTTTCACGTTTTCAATTTTCATTTATTGAAGGTAAATAATTTTCACTAAATTTACCTGATCATTCCAATTTTTTATAAGAAAAAAGAAAAATATACAACGGGGAAAATTTTTCTTAATCGAGAAGGAACTCTATTGAAAAGAAGCGCATGAGGACCCTGAATGTGCATGATTAATTTATAACCCATATTACACCATTATAATTTTAAAATTCTGGAAAACTATTACAACATTCTCATTTATAGCAGTGTGATGTAATTACCCATATTTTTACATTCATATCCCATAATAGAAAGGTATTAGATTTGTGTGGATGTATGTATGTATGTGTGCATGTGTGTATGTGTGTATGTATGTATGCATTTATGTATGCATGTATGTATGTATGTATGGCTGTATGTTTTTCTGTAGGTCTGCAGATGCTTTGTTTGTAGCACGATAACTTGCGAAAAAATTGAAGGTCGAGTTCGTCAGCCAGCTATTTTGGATAAAAATTTACAAAATGAGCTTATTTTAAAAATTTTTCAGACTACTATTTTTTAAAATTTTTAAATTCAATGTACGGTTATATGTAGTGCCAAAAAGACAAACAATTTCTTCTGATGACTTTTTCTGATTGAAAAAAAAAATTCCAAAGTTATAGCATTTTCGAAATCCCCAAAAAAACGCAAATAAACATTTTAAGCAAAAAAACGCACGATATTAAAAAATTTCAAAGGAAGAAAAACTATACATTTGGAACACGCTATAAGATTATCACAACAAATTTGTGATTTTTTCGAAAAATCAAAAATTAAATTTTCACTGCACAAAAAATAATGGACAATCCAAAATTCCATTTCGCAATTAAACTATACAGAATAAGAAAAAAATGAGTATACAAAAATTGTGTATCAAAAAAATATTCACAAATTTGTTCGCAATAACTTTTTAATAGGACGCGTGGTTTTTTTTTTTTGTCAAGAATTGAACTATTATGTTGAAAAGTTGTTACATTTCCATCCTGTAATGAGAAGATATTAAATTTGTGTAAAATTTAACCCTTCTCCCTTGTTTTTGTCAACTGTCCATGTTTTGAGACCTATCGTACCCAAAAATTAGGTTTTCGCGAATGTGTCTGCTGGTCTTTCTGTCTATATGGACTTATGTGAGTCTGTATTTCTGTATGTGTGTCTGTAGATTTTTAGTTTGTAAACACGATAACTTTCGAAATAATTGACACATTGGGTATGGATTTCGTATACTCTTTAAGTGTCCAAAAATAAAAGTCTAGTTCATTAAACTGCTATTATGGATAAAAATTAAAAAAGTGAGCGCATTTTCAAAATTTTTAAAACCACTTTTTTTAGATTTAAAAATTCTATGTACAATTAATAGCAGTACTCATAAAGTCAAAAAAGTTATCCTTACGACTTTAAAAAAAAAATTATCAGAGACATAGCACTTACAAAATTCTAAAAAAACAAACGAAGATTAACATTTTTAGCCGGACAACGCAAGATATGAAAAAATGTCGGGGGTAGCAAAATGTTGCATTTTAAACATTCTACAAGATTATCACAAAACCTTTTTTAACTTTCTTGGAAAATCAAAAATTTAATTTTCGATAAATCTTAATTGTTTTTATTCACTAATCGTTTAAAAATACACAAAACAATAAAAAAATTTTTAAGCCTAAATAAATATGCATCTTAAAAAATCCTACCTGCTTTCCCAAGTTTACATTTTGGCTGCATTAGAAAACAAATGGCGCACTGCAGCGCAGCAAATTCCAATAATTTGTAAACTTTTTCACTCTTTAAAATAAATGAAAAAATTAAAATAACAGACAAAAACTTAAAATATCCTTATCAATGATTTAGGTTTTATTTTAAAATATAATGTTAAATTTTAAAGATTTTAAACTTTGCCAAAAAAGAATCCTGAAGATTTATACATCGAAGCTTAAGAAATTAAAAAATAAGACAGTTTGAACATTTGAACAGATTTCAACCAATTTTGAACAAAGTGCAGATTTGTAAGGACTTTGAAATCAAATTTTAAAGTTTTTTTCATTTTTGAAGGGTATAGAGGTGATAAAAAATGTTTTTTATGATTCTGGGCAACATCTTGACTGCTTTTTTATTTTCAAATTAATTTTAATAAACTATTTCAAACGTTTAAATATTTCAAAAATTTTTTGACAAAATGCACATTTTTATATTCTCATGAGAGAAGGTATTAGATTTGTGTAAAATTTGACCCCTCTGTTTTTGTCAAATGTCCACGTTTTAATGCCTCCTAAGCTCAAAAACAGGTTTTGGCTAATATGTCTGTCTGTGTGTAGATTTTTAATCTTTTAGCATGATAACTTTCAAAAGAATTGACATATTGCATTGGGCTTTGGTTTACTCTTCAAGTGTCCTAAAATGAAGGTCAAGTTTGTTAGACAGTCATTTTGAATAAAAATTCAGAAAGTAAGCGCATTTTTGAAATCTTTGAAAACACCGTTTTTAAACGCTTAAAAATTGAAAATTCATGTTTTGACCGCACAAAAAATAATAAAAAATAAAAAATTCTATTTTACGGTTAAACAATATAGGATACAAAACAAGATGTTTGGACAAAAATTGTGTATTTAAAAAAGAACCAAAAATTTGTTGCAGATCACTTTTTGATAGGACGCGTAGTTTTTGTTTGGTTTGTGAAAAACAAATTGGTTTTTGATTATTCTTTGATAAAATGCGTAGTTTTTGTTCTAATCGTGAAAAAAAACATCAACGATGCAAAAATTAAATTTTTTGAAAAACGAAGCAAGGCACAAAAAAAATCAATAAACAAAAAGTCTGCGTTAAAAAAAGTTTTATAAATTTGTTAGCCATCACTTTTTGATAAGACGCGTGATTTTTTTTGTAAAGGATTGCACTGTATCATTGAAAATTTGTCCTTTTTGGTTGAATTCAGCTGTTTTTAGGTTGAAATTTGATTTTTTTTGTTGGAATATTTACTATTATATTTTCTTTGAGAATTCATCTTTTGTGTTTGCAACTTCAACTACTTAGTAGAAAGTGAAACTGCTTTGTTGAAAATTAGTCTTATTGGTTGATAATTCATTTCAGTTGAAAATTTTCTTTTTCTAATGAAACTATTTTGTTTTGATTTTTTTTGGTGAAAATTAATTTTTCAAAATGAAAATTTTATTATTCCATGTTTAGTCCAAAATTTATCTTCTTTAGTTTAAACTTCAATCATTTGTTTAAAAATTCCTCTTTTTTGTTAAACATTAAATTAGGTTTGAAACTAAATACAAATTTAGTAATTTGTATATAAAGTTCATATAACGCGAAACGCGAAGTGCACGATCGAAGTACTTTGGAACGCGAAGCGCAACAATCAAAACGCGTGCGGTAAGCCGCACTTTAAAAAATTTTTTTTCTCGTATATTATAGAGTTCACAGAATCAAGCGTGAAGCGCGAGGTCTAAATTATTTGTAAATCAAATATCAAGCGCGACGCGTGAGCGTCCAGATGAAAATGTATTCCTTAAGGTCGATAAAACCTTAAGTAAATTAGTTCTTTTCAAAAGTAAATTAATTAAACCAAAAGCATGTACCAGCGATAAAGCTTACGAAGCGAGCATTAGCCCGCGAGGCGCACACAGTTTTAGATATAATTAAGGCTTTTCAATCTAAAATAAAAATAAATTTAACAATTACTTTAATCGTAGATGTTTTGACAATTTTATAGTATTTGCAAGTAAACTTCTATCTTTAATCTAAGACGAGCACAAAGTGCAAAAACTGAAATAATGTGACAAATAATTTTTGTAGATTTGAATAAGACCCAAACTTTGAACGAACTGAATCAAAGCCTATAATTCAATATCTCTGTTTAATGAATTTGAAGAAAAACTTGTATTTTTTCATAAACATTACATCGAAAGACATACCTACTTTTTATATATCGTTCCATTTTGTCTACATCGTTTTATTTTTTAAATTTAAGCGTGTGTAAAATTTATTTACCATGTTGAACAATTTTTGTTAGACTTATCTATTTTTCCACGCTTCCTATTCCTGTAACCTTTTTTTTTAATTGCTATATACAGTCAAGATTGCTTTTAACATGCAATTAATTAGCCACAAAAACACGCATTTTTAACAAAATACATCAATTTTCAACAAAAATGTTGAATCTTAAAGATGAAAAAATAAAAAAGTGTAATTATTAACCAGATAGTACAATTTAAATAAAAAATATGATTTTTTAACAAAAGCAGTTACTTTCCTACTAAAGGGTTAGGTTTGATAAAAATAGTTTTATTTGTGACAAAAAAGTTATTTTTAACTAAATAGTTTAATTTCTTACCAAAGTGTTGAATCGTCAACTAAACTAGATTACCTTAATATTTTTATGAGAAAGGATATTGTTAAAAATACATAATAAATTTTTAACTGAAAAAGTTTATTCATATCTAAAAATGGAAAAGCAAGAAGAAAATAGCGTAACGAAGAACGGTAAACAGCACAGGACTTATCAATAACGAGAGAAAAAAGACGAGAAAATAAGTACAAAGACAAAAAGAGGAAAGTAAAACTGCTAATCAGGAAAGGTAAAAATAAAATGAGAACGGGAAAAGATACACAGCAGAACGATAAGTGATGAAAAGCAAACAGTAAAGACGCAATATGCACAATATATGCTAATAGCAAGGAAAGTGTAAGTTTAAATGGAAAACAAAGCGACTGATTTGATCTTATGCAAGGTTTTAGGCAAAAAAGCGTTATGTCCGCATGCCTATTCATTATATTAATGGGCAAGTGTCTAAGAATGGCCCTTTTTGACAAAAAGTATAGGCATGAAGAACATGTGTTCCAAAATGAACGTAAATTCTTGTCTAAGTCACCTTGTCTGAGTCATCAATAATCGTCAAGTCGATCCACGTACTAGAATGATCTGTTTGATGGGTGGTATGATAGGAAACAATAGATAGTCCAGCGAAAAAAACTACAGATTTATAATAGTGTGTTAAGTTTTTAGTGGCATTAAGGTTTGTGTTCAGGTCACCAGTAAGGACAGTGTAATTATAATTAGGTACAAGGTTGAAAATATCAGCCTCAAGTTCCCTGCAGTAAGAGGCATTAGGAGGTTTGTAAATTACACCTACCAAAACACTGTCCTGAGGCAAAGATACCTTAATAAAAAGGTACTCTGAAGTCGCGTGATTATAAAGAGGGTTTAATCCTACCTGAAATCCCCTCAAGCTGTCATAGAAATAGAGACACACCCCACTACCTCTTTTCTCATCCCTATCTCTACAAAATAAAATGTAACTGTCAAGTGATAATTCTTGACAATGGTGGTTGTCACGAAATAGCTTGAAGAGAATATACGCACAGAGATAATGATGTGGCGGTCATCACACATTAACAACTTTCCCTAAACCTAGTATTCTTAGCAGAATGGATTTCTTTTTATTAATAGATCATTATATCCGAGCCAATCGAACCGAAGTGGTGATGCAAGAGTAAAAAGGTGGAAGATCCTGCACCATTGACATTGCTTTTCCACTTGACGAAAATTTACAGGCAGCCTATACAACTTTAATTCATAAGTATATCAAGCTGATGCTTGACGTTAGGACAATATTAAGCAATGTAAAACATGCATCTATTTATTTTATTGTGATTTCGGCTACAGGCAATGTGCACGCAAGATGCACTAAACATTTTGTACATTTAGAAATCAGTAAGATACTGGCAGCAGCTTATTAGGCGGTTTCACTAAACACAAGTTTGCATTTCAGGAACTTTTACACCATCAGGAAGCAAGCGACTAGAAACTTAGGAAGTGGCAGATGGTAACTCTGAGGATACCATCAACGATTAGGATATTTAACTCATAGGCAGAAATGCTATTTGACATTTCGGCAATAGAGAAACATATACATATTGTGGAATATTGCAATTGGGAACAAAAAATGTGTGTGCTTTAAAAACGATCATTAGAAAAGGTTTTGCCAAACTTTTAAAAAAATTTGGGCTTCCAAATTATCTAAAAAAAAATAAGATCTAGGATACTAATATGCTGTCCGTTTCCATACTGCTCTATACGTTTGGTGCAATAAAACGTACTTCGAAAATATTCCTTCCTCGAGATAAAGGTGGTAGAGGCCTGCTGAGCTTCAAGTGTTTTTATCGAAAGACGGTTCTGGCTACAGCCTGCTTAGTTCTGAATAGCACAGATTCTCTTATGCAACTCGTACATCAACATGAAGTTGTCAATGCTGCGGTGGTCTTATACCGTGCCGCAGATAGGGCTGCAAAGGAGCTTGGTCTCCGATTTGATTCCATCGACACTACGCATGGCCTAGCATCACTGACACCTTTTGTGCTCAAAAGTCGTGTACAAGAAGCCGAACATTTGCTTCTACGAAGAGAACATGCCGAGAAGCCTCTTTATGGTCAATTCTACGACATTATAAGTAGAGAAGAGCTATCAATTGGTCTTTCCAACATGTTTCTCAAGTCTGCTGGATTGAGATCGGAGACTGAGGTATTTCTATCTGCCTGTCAAGATAACGTTATAGGCACCTTGATTTACCGTGAGCGCATTATGAATGTACCTGTAGGCGATACCAACTGCCGAGCGTGCAAACAAGAGCCAGAAACATTTGGCCATGTTCTCAGTGGATGCCTAAAGTATGCACGCTACAGGTATATAGAGAGACACAATGCGGCTCTAAAAGTGTTGCATTACCATCTAAGGCACTTTTATGGTGTTGATATAACGCCCGTCTTGCCATACGCCCAGGGGGAACTGGAGTCCGTTGTGCAGAATGACCAGTGTAAGATCTACTGGAACTTCACATTCTCCACCACTCAATGTATCAGAGCTACAAAGCCTGATATTGTCCTCTAAGATCTGAAGACGAAGATCATTTACGTGATAGAATTCTCAGCACCAGCTGATGGTAATATCACGGCTAAGAAGGAGGAAGAGCAAACTAAATATCAAGCACTTCTTTTTAAGGCCAACTTAACAAGACTCCGGCTTGCCAGCGTCAGGCTCAATTAATCGCGAACCGGATGCAAAAAGCTGTTCTTCTGGAATCACTTCATCTGGTCCGTCAGCACTGTTCCTTATAACATTCTGCAAAGGTTGGTAGCTTTTAAAAAGTATCCAGAGGTGAATGCTTTACCTCCAACTATCCCGTCTGCCGCGTGAGGTCATCTGCGGCCAGAGACCGGACTCCACGGAACAGTGTTCTATGATGGCATCTTGCTCAAATTTCCACTCTTGCTTACCTTTTAGGACAGAAGGAGCAGGAGTGGATGACGTACACGTTCCGGTTGCGTCGGGATTGGTGGTTCCTTCAAAGAACCATGATCGTAGCTTCCGGAGCCTACAACTTCCTATAATAATAATAATAATAATAATAATAATAATAATAATAATAATAATAATGTAGTTCAACTGTAAAGCAAATACTTAAATTCTCAACAATAATAATAAATTTTTTTTTGTCTTTCCTAAGATGAATTTTCAATCATCAAGATTAATTCTTTACCGAAAAGATGAAATGTTTTAAACCAAAAATGAAATATTTGAAGTCTGAGTTAAATAAAAATTAATTCTTAACACAAAATATGCAGATTTTCAAAAACATACTTAAATTTTCAACCAAAAAGATAAATGTTGAATTTTCAAGAAAAATACGTAAATCTTAAAACGGTTTATTTTTCTGTTCAAAAAAATAATTCGTAGCAACGAAACAACAAAATATTAGAAACATAAGTAAATCATGGTTTGACCAGGAAGATCAATTTCCTACCAAAAAAAGCATATTCAACTAAAAATATAATTTCTACAAAAAATAAAGCAGTTTAATTTTCAGTTCAAAAAATTACTTTTCAACAAAAAGTAAGATCTTGCAACAAAAACAAAGGTAATTCTTGACAAAATAGATGAAGTTGTAGGTAAAATTATGAATCTGCAACAATAAATTTAAATTTTAAGGAAATGACAAAATAGATAAAGTTTCAGGTAAAATTATGAATCTGCAACAATAAATCTAAATTTCAAGAAAATAATTGAAAATTCAGACGAGGATTTGAATTTAAAACAAAAAAATTATTTTTCAGTATTTTTCTGTTTGAATAACCGATTTTTTCAGTTTACATGATACTGATTCTTATTATTATTATTATATTTATAATCTTAAAATTTGTACAATTGTAAATTAAAAATTAAAGTTTTGAATGCACAGTTATTTAGTGTGATATGTTTTATTTCTATATTGGTAAATTCAACAAGACAGCAAATAAGTTTATGATACGTAAGATAGCACATGTTTAAATAAATATGAAACTGAATGCGAATATGTATGAATCATAAATCAATTACGTTTTTGCCTCATTTGAAAATAAAGTTTTCTTTTCATTAAAAGCTTAAATGCTATTAATGCTCTAGTTTTGAATTCAAATATTATTATAAATTTCAGGGATGGATAGTGAATATTCATTTTAATAATTATAGCTTGTCTGGTTTGTTGTTTATTTTTCAAAATAGTAGAATATAAAATAGAAAAAATTGCACAATTTCTAGGTTTAAAAGATTTGTAACAAAGCAATTTTCAATCAAATCTATACAGATTAAATCATACGAAACAAAAATAAATTTTAAACTAAATCAACACTCATCCAGCATACATTAAGTTCAATAAATCTTGATTTTTAAGTAATTTCTGATTTGAGTAAAACGGTTTTCTGCTTTAATGTCTTCTATTTACAGTGACTTTTTATTTCAAAGGGTTTTTTAATTTCGAATTATTTTACTTCAAATGCTTTTGTTTGAAAATGATACTTGCTCAATTTTTTATCATTTCTTTAAATTGATCTTCCTTTCGTTTAAATTGGATTTAATCCAAATTTTTCAAAAGTGAATCTTCTTCTAGAACTGAAGTAAATTGAAAGAAAAGAGCAATGGAGCGACAGATCGAACCAATGATCGAATGACCAAAAGGCCGCACGCATCGGCAGGGTCTGGATCGAAAATATCTCTCTATTTCTCTCTTACTTTTCCCATCTTCTGTTTTCTCCATCAAAAAGGGCAAAGGAAAATGAAAAAGGGGGAAAGCGAAAAGGGGAAAAGGAAAAAAGTGAAAGGGAAACAGCGAAAAGGAGAAAAGATAAAGTGAAAAGAGGACGAGGAA
>JAUELO010029192.1:0-10749 GCA_032357855.1 Amphibolips quercusostensackenii | reverse complement strand
AAAAATTCTCATTTGCTATAGCTTACAAAAAGATTTCAAAAATTATTTGTGTATTATATTATTATACTCACCAATGAAATAGAGGAAAACCGCCAAAGGTAAGAACATAGTATAACCAGTGCTCATTTACAAGTTTAAGCAAGATGAGGTTTTAACAAAGAATTTTTTTCAAATAAAACTCATAAATATTTTACGTTTTAATTGGCGTATGTAATACATCATACACAATAAAGTACTCATTTCATAAAAAGCAAAAGTCAAATATGTCCTTCTGAGATATTTACATTTGATAAGAATCAGTTTCAAGAAAAAAAAACTTGGTTACAAATGCAATTAAATTTAATGTCGCTATTGAACTAACGATAATATGACATTACTACAATAATTTCATATTATAATACACTGAAATCGCTCAATAATTTTTAATAAATACCTGAGTGTGCTGTAAAAACTTTACTATGTATTTACATATATGCATTCCTAAATTCTGACGTACACATTTGGTCTCGTGCAAAATTGCTCCAGGCAGATTGAATCAAAAAAATTTATATTTGCTTAAACATTTAAAAAAAAACTGGTTGATATCATTGAATGATATTAATGTCAGTTTAAAAAAAATGCGTTAGCTCTGCGGGCATGGCTCTGTAGGAATTAAACAAAATTTTCTTTTGCTACCAAATAGTAAAAAGGTGACAAGCTTAACTATAGGGAGCTGATCAGAAGTGGTTGAGAGGCCAATTATTAACTCAACTAGACACAACAGCCAGCTAACTAAGGACTCTAAAGAGGTCCCATTCTGATAGCTGCACAACTCATAAAATAAAAAAGCAGAAAAGGTACGGATAAAACGTCAAAGAGACTCTTATAGACACGGCCTTCAAAGTCACCCGAAAATAGACATAATCGGCGAGTGGTTTCTCACATCCGAGCGATTAAAGTGGCATAACTACAGGGCCTAGAGGTCTCGAGAGTTTAAAAAGATTTACTGCAGGCCTCACTATGAGCTGAAAAAATCAAAAAAAAATTCTTTTGAAAACGAAAACTACATTTGCAGACAAAACTCCGGATCCATTTTCGGAAAGTTTTGCGTCAATAACGGGAAGCAGTCTCCTGTCTCGAAGATGATGACGTGACTGAGGGGATAACCTGCAAGTCATATCCTTCAGAGAACAAATTCTACAATCTGAATGAAAGATTATATAGTAGCCAATCATATTGTCATTAATTTCAAAATTAGCTCGGTGGTTAATCAGTTAAACCTTTTAAGGCTACAGAAAATGATTAAAAAAAATGTTCCCTCCATTAATTCAACAAGGAATCTAGTCTTTTATGGGTTCTTTGCACAGTATTTTTTGGGAATTCCTTGCAATTAAGTACACCATAGTGACATAGGGCAAATTGAAAGTAATCTTTAAAACTGATAAGCTTTACGTTGTGCTGAAAACAATAGAAAAATTAGTAGACCTTAACATCAAAGATAAAATCCGAGAAAAAACCTCTCCAAAAGAAATAATTAGCCTTTCCTCGGGTTCTTTTGAGGAATAAGTAAAATAGTTATGAACTCTATAGAAGTAAATCTAGGCACCAGAAAAAAAGTTTAAATGATAGAAAGAAGCCAAAACCTTGCACCAAATGGAGCTTTGAGAACTGGAGGAGACATGGACCTGGTATAAAGGGGATGCTCGACAGGGAACCAAACCGAAGAAAACGGGCTGGATTCTTGCTGTAGTTCTTTCTAAAACCTATATCAGGGCTCACGTGACTCTACATTTTTGACCTTATCTATGGATGGGCTGGGTCACCTTTGAAATGCCCTAATAATATTTTGTAAGGCGAGCAGAAGCATCTGAAGACGCCTCGAAGCAGCCTATTTATGGCTGAAAGTGAAATATCTATTGCGCAGGTATATTTGCAACACAGAAAATGCACCTTGATGATACAAGAACCCTGGTTATACAGGGATAGGATAAGTGGCTTAGGAGTGTGCGGCTCCAATTGTAAGCGGCATCACGAAAAAGCACTTGAAGTATGCTGAGCCGTAACGTGCATAGATGCGATTTTGGTTCCTATTATTCGCTCCATAGCCCTTATTTTTATTCAAGAGAGAGAGAGTAAGAAGGAAAATTACGGAAAAAATAGATGGTGTATATAGCTGCGCTTTTTTCTCCGGCTGCGCTGTGTGGTCCGCTCTTCTAGTGAGGTGGAGACTTTAATTTAGCACTACCAGTAGAACAGGATTCCTCTGCTGTTAGGCTGTGACGCAAACTTTCACCATACACTGTGGAAGAGCACTAACATAAGCGGCTGGGAAAGAGATGTAATTCAATACTTAGTGGATTAAAACTTCCGAAGGCTCATCTATGGCTTATATGGATCGACGTTGGTGAGTTTGACGAAGATAAAGAAAAACGCTAAATCACCTGATGCAAGTTTATTTTCCAGGTTTTTAGTAAACTTAAACCGACTGAGAGGAGAAGGTTTGGGCCATGAGAGGTGAAGACCAACGTGAATCTTGCCGCCAAGATATTCGATATCAAGAGGTTGGAATGAGCCCTTGGGTACTTCAGCCGCTTTACATTTCCAGCGGGTAATAGCATCTATCCAATGCTCTTACATAAGGGCATACGTTTTGCTGTACTTCTAGTAACAAAACCTTTAAAGGCAGGGATTGATCCTAAACACGTGCAATCGGCATTACAGTTTTTTAGAGATGCCTTTATTTCTAAACGCTAAACAAGAGACATTTAAGGGATAAGGTGCTTCTAACCTTTCTGCTGCACAGAAAGCAGCCTTTTGGGCAGGCTGCTCTGTAGTAACTGCACTCCATGCTGTACTGACAAAACTAGAGCAACAGATGAAACAGGAAAGGTATGCTGTGGCACCTTCTTGAACATTAGGAGTGCCTTCAGCAATACCTCTCTAGACGTCATCTGTGCAGAGGCTTCTAATTGCACGAAAAGACAAGAGAAAGATAGTCATCTTTCCAGATGTTTCCATATGGCTGGTCGAAAGTTCACTAAACTCAGGTTACTTGTGAGAAGGAATGTAAAAAACAGTCGGAAGCCCAGAAAATGGTCGACTTTGCAAATGAGGGTATGTTTCGCCAAACTTATTTTATCGCAAAGAAAAGATATAGAAATAGGAGAGGTGATATCTGCAAATTAGAAAGGGTATGGCTGGGTTTTCGGATATACTTTTGATGTAAAATTATTTATGTCTCAAAAGTTTTGCGAAATATGGATTTGAAAGTTACAGATCCGCCTTTCTCACAACAATTTTTATAGAAATTCGCACTAAAACCTTGTCGCCACGAATGTCGTAATTTTCCCTTTTTGTAACAACTGTACGAATATTTCTGATATCTTTGGTGTACCACTTGGACTAATAATAAATATTCCATTCAAATGAGTAAGAAAACCTTATTTTTTACATTATTTATTTTATTTTCATTAACTTTCCTGAATTTCATTCAGTAATGTTAGAAAAGTTTGTAAATGTTGAATATTTGTATTAAAAACTAATCAATATCTTGTAGGTACTATTTAACTTATCTATCAAATTATTATATCTAAATTTATACCTTGTGTCCTTTTTACATACAGAACAATTTTCATGTTTTAATTTAATGTAATATTATCATTTCAATATAATACGTTTATACAAAAATTACTTGAAATCTCTGAATATTAATTATTACTAATATTCTGAGATTTTATTTGATGATTATTAGTTACCGAGTCCTGCTTCTTCAGCATGCTCAAGCATGCTCTTCTAGAATATTTACTTGACATAGGTGTCAATTTTTCAAATAAACTGTAGTAATAAATTTCATTAGGAATAATGCCGACATTTGTCTCACCTTTTTTTCTAAGAATAGCTGGGTTTTGCATCGCAATTTCATATAATGTCTAGTTGTCTACTATAACGGCCCAATTAAAGCTTCGAAAAAATAATATGAATTTCACAGAATATATTGGAAGAATAAAAGAATGTTTTTTATTGTATTATGTTTTTGATTGACTGTTTGAAACATCATTTAAGCAAAAAAAGTTCTTAGGAAACAAGAGCATCGTTCTATAAAGTCGATTTTTAATCATTATTACCATATTTCCCAAGAATATTTTTTATCTTTAAAATATTACCAATAATGTCATTCATATAATGTTTTCTCTATTAAAATTAATATGTCAATAGCCCACTAAATAGATTTATTATTCTTAATTTTATTTATTTTTTCAACTTGTTCGCGGGTGAACGCAGTTTTTCATTATAATCCACAGACTAAGTTCAGTACTTATTCGAGTACGGACTTTTTGAATTAATCAATTACGATGTTTGAAATCTTTTAAAATATAAATAATTTGTGCTCAAAATTCCGTTTTTTTACTGTGTAATTCAACATTTGATCTCAAGGTCACAAAAATAGGGTTTTAAAATATTTTTATTGCAAAATTGAGTTTCAAATTAATAATATTCGTTCTATAATTAATTGTATGAAGTTTATGTGCGACAAAAACAAAAGTTTTAGGCACAAATAAATTGTTTTAACCAAGAAGAAAAATTGTTGGTTGGCATTTGAAAAAAGTGAAAATAAATTCTAAAATCGGCCAACACGACTGCAAAATTGAGAAAATCAAATTCCCACATTTTAAAATTTCCGAACGGGCAAATGTTCAAAATATAATATTTCTTAGTTCATGAAATTAGACAATTTTAAATTTTCAAATGCAATAATTTCTAAATGATAAAATTCCTGACAGTTTCAAAAACTACCGAATCTTTAAATTACCGATAGCAGACATTTCCGAAAATAAAATTTCCGACCTTGAAATATGTTAAAAAAATAAAACTATTTTTTTTAGCTTAATAATTTTTATTTTTTAATTGTTTGCTTCTAGTCGTCCCAGAAAAATAGGAGAGTTGAAAAAAGGGACGGACAAGCAGTCGTCCGAAAAACTCGAGGTGTCTAGCCAAGCTCATAAAAAATAATGGACTAGTCATCCCGAAGTTCGAGACGACGAGACACTTCGTTTTCAATTAATATATTTTAAATTGTTTGGATTTAAAAAATTTATTTTGATAGCCATTTACGAATTCGTGAATTGTAAATTGCCGGCAAATTTTTAATGTCGGAAAATTGTTATTTCAAATATTTTTTTTTTCGGAAATCTGTAACTGTTGCGAATATAATAATTGAAGATTTTTTATTTGTCTACTGTTCGTTTTTTGGATGTATCAATTTAGAAAACGTTCTCTATTATTTTTAATTTGTTGAAAAATTTCTTTATGTGCAGTTTTTTCTAGCAAACAATAATAAAAAATTAAATTTTCAAAAAATGTAGAAAAACTTTTAGCTGTTTAATTTTTTACTGGCAAGAGATTTCAATGAAAAATCTGAAATTTCACATTGAGACGAAAGATTACTTGAATAAAAAAATGCACCACCAAATACGTCTAATTAAATATCTTTTAGATCAAAAGAAATTTTTCTTATAACAAAAATAATATTTTTATTTAAATAACATCATTTCTTGCGAGAGTTAGGATGCAATAATTTGCCAATTATTTCCGTAAATTTCAGATAATTTCACTAAGAAATGTGCCAAGTATAGAAAGTGTTTAAAAATAATGCAGCTACAAAAGTAGAACGTCATAAGCGTGTTTCGTCAGAGTTTTATGTTAAAAACCAAAAAAGGAACGTAACGAAGTTTCCTCACGTTATTTATTAAACATACCTTCATTATGATAAAGTTTAAGATAATATAGAGCTTTAACGTAAGCAGTATGGCCGTTTCAATTAAGGTGAACAATACGCGGTTTTTGCCCTATTTGAAAAAATTTGTCACGGTTATCAAAATTAAATAATTCAGGCTCCTACAGCTCAAACTTTCGGAATAGAATAGAAGTTTCTAATCTGTTTCTAAGAGTTTTACATTTTCCTTGTAACTTTCCCCCTATTTCTCTAAACACATCCCACATACACACATTTTCTGACGGGAGGAAGACCTACAATTTCAAGTGGGTACCAAACCACCAAAAGCAACAGCAATTAGTACTTAGAGAACCTTTTTCTCTAGACGTACCGGTCGCACAACTCTCCGAGTTGAACAACTCCCTTAATAGGCTAGTCTTCACTGCGTAGGCCACTAAGGCTCTTCCAGAGCGCAAGGCGACAATCGAAACGCACGCGAAATCCTTTAAAACTCTTAAGATTATGTGACTGCTGCTCAAACTACATTACGCAATTTCTGCTCTAATAAATTTGTTAATGGCTCCACTGTCTATATTCATTTTTATTTGTTTTGTTGCCCTTATCAATAAAAGTCATAGTAACAGGTGATATTCGCGCTGAAGTAATGATTTTCTTTGCATTTGTGCATATATAAATATTGAGAAAATTTAACCTTTTCGTGTTAACTTTTTTAACTGATAAAATGTGTATGTTGTTCACGAAAAGTTGTTAATTTTGTAAAATGTGAAAATTGGTAGAGAAGCTAAGCGAAAACTCTGCCACTTTCGTGGGTCGAATCTTAGTACTTTACGGGCAATTATATTATCTTATATATTTTGTCTTCGTTTTTTCCACACTGTTTTTTTATTAGCAGGTCTACTTGATTTCGGTCTGTAATTTATTGTTTCCTAATGACATATAGGTTCACAGATAAGTCGACTGCTTATTCAAGGTACGGAAAGAGTTGCATGCTTTAGCTCACTGTTTGGAAACAATCAAGATTATAACATATTTTAGAAATTTGTGTTTTTTTGTGTCTTGGTGTGCTGATGATTATATCCAAAGAATTTTGCGCACGAAAGTTTTTCAACAAGCCCCTCCTAGATTGACTAGAAGTAGAGTCGTTAGTCGTTCATGGGCATTAGTATCCATGGATTGTATTAAGCCGTATACATGAAGTAGGGAAGGTTATAGGTATGTCATCGTCTTTCACAATTATTATATAACTCGGTTTCATGTTATTTACTATTTTGAAATCATAGGCTTCCACTACGAAGCTAAATCGACAGAGCATATGAAATCGAAAATAAAAATAAGCTTATGAGCAGAGGAGGAGGGTTCTTTAATGATCCCTGAACCTGACCGAGAACGATAGGTCTAGCGAATTAAGCATTTGCAAAAGTTACAGGTTTAAGTTACATCACGTAGAGATATGAAATATTAGGTAGACGATCGAGTTGTTAAGCGTTGGGTAAATCTTCCTTCTGCAGAAAACGTATTACGGCTAAACGTTGTAAGCAGTGTTAGGTTTCGTTCCTTGTCATCAGGGTCGGTCCCCTTCAGTGCTGACAGAGAAAAACTACACAGACAACGTTTGAGCACTGGAGTCGTTTTGTTTGGTTTTCTGACGTTTTTTTCCCCTAATTGCTTGCTTCACATCGAGTTTTTGGCACGTCTTATTTTCTGTTTGAGGCACCGCAAAGGAAGAAAACATTGTATGATAATGATGATATTAACGTCTAATGTCACTTGGGCCGTCAGTTCAGAGGCACGAATCGATATTTCAGGTGTTTGCGTACAGTTTTACAATACTGCCCAAGAATATAAGAGTTTTACAGCTAGGATTAAATTGGTGAAACCTCAATAACGGTAGGGTATTGTGGTGGTACCATTCAATAACCCTTAATCTATTAACAAAGTATGAAAAACCGACTAGAATTAACCTGTCAGGATAAAAACAGTCAAGTTACCGGTCCAGGCCCGAAAAATCGTCAGACCTCGGGATTCCAGCAAAAAAAAGCCCTAGCTAATTATTAATTCTTTTCTTTGTTTATATTTCATTTTATGCTCGTCACGACAAAGTCAGGGTGGATCACCCACCCTTATCGACCACAGCTGTCAACCGACGTGAACAACTAACCGGCGTGGACTTGCCTAGATGCAGCGTCCAAGAAAGGAGGTTTAGTAGCAGATGCGCAGTTAATAAGATTTCCGCTGCGTATAAGAGTGCTGGAAAAAACATAGCGGCATTTGAGGATGGCAGACCACTGGAGCTAGCGCTTTGGTACCCTATTGATTGTCCGCAACCACGCATCCGTACAGCGAACTTGCTGTTTTCTCTCACTTGTTGGTTCTTGTATTCTATCGCGCGCGGCATCCAGATGCTATTCCAGGTGCTATCACACGAAACAAGGGACGACTATGCGATTCTCTGTTTATTCGCGTTTCTGAATTCGCAAGGCACAGTAGCCAAAACACAAGCGGATTATCGTTCTGGAAATCAAGCTGAACCAAATTAGAAAATAAGAGGAAGCATCCAGGGAGGCAAAGTACTGGCAGGTAGGCCACATCTAAATTACTGGTTTTGCAAACTGGTGAATACTTAGAATGTTTGTGCTTTTAGTCGAATGAGTAGACCCACATCATCAAAGTTGTGTAGTTGCTGACCTCGGTCAAGTTCGCAGTCGCGGAGTCGAGTCAGTGCTCAGCATTAAAATGGAGTCTTTGTGGGCCGTGATCGTGGGTTCATCCACCTATTTGTAATGTATCGTTAATCGCCTTGACTTGTTAGAATTGTCCTTTTGATTACTTTAATTGTTTTGTACACGGTAGTTAAATGATTCAATTAGTAGGGAAACTATGAAATCAGTATTAAAACCTGAACGTGCCTTATAATTATCCATGTCTTCTCCTATTACTCTCTGCGTAAACCTTACCACGCCCCTCTATCGAACAAGCTAGTGGGCACGTAACTTTGCGTGTGGTTTACTCAGCTTAAGTTTTGATTAAAATTCATTATTAAAAACACTATAATGATAAACATGTTCTTGGAAGTTTAGCATAAACCACCTGGCGCTCGTCACGCAAAGTAGTTTAAATGTTCTCATCCAAAACAAAAACCACAATTAAAAATAGAAAATAATACTTTTGGTTAAATATGGGGTTATAATATATAAATATATATATATATATATATATATATAAACAATAGACATACACATATGTTTATAAAACAAATACTTTCTAGAAATGTGACGTTTAAAAAGGTTACTAATCATTTAACTGATAATGCACAACATGCAGTGCGTGAGTGAATGATCACGTAAATAGTGAGAAACCCTGTAAACGAAAGTGTTTGACTAGATAGTTTGAATTTACTTAAGCTAGCTCATTCTTGTAAAACGTCAAGAGAAGAGACAAGCGATCACGAAAATTCACAATGGAGCAAATATATTAGTCACTCACTAGTGTCGCTCAACTCGCGGTATTGATATCATTGTATGTCACATTAGGGTGGTCCAAAAACCGGTTTTTAAGCTTCAGGGCAAGACACCCCACTAAGATTTTTGATTTTCGGACAAAAGAAATTCGTGATTTTCTTTTTTTCGATATTCAAATATTAACACGTGCCACCAGCACTTAAAAATCCCATTTAATCAACATGGTGAAATTTTGGATTTTCAAAAAATTGAACTCATACTTCAGGGTGTGATCAAAACATGCCAATTTTTTTGGCGATTGAAGAGGAGTCACTACGATATGGAACAATATAAATAACTTGAGATTCCAATCACCGTCACCCTTCCCCCACAGCGCCCCAAATATGACCCAAAAATACAAAAACTACATTTTTCCGTATTATTGTTACTTTACAGCAATGTTCGTCGCCTTTTCCATACAAATAATTACTAATGGACATTTTTAATATTTACCATGACTTTTCAAACAATTTATAATTGTTTAAACGAATGTAAATTATTCAAATAATTAGTTATTCCTGAAAAACGGGAAAAATGATCGTATTTTCCGATTGAAATGTAATATTTTGTGATTGTTTCGAGTAGTAAATTCTGTTAAAAACATTAAGTAATTATTGATATAATTATTAATTGCTTATTTTTAAAATTTTTGAAAATTGAGCCAAAAAAGTCTACTTTTTTCAAACTGGTATGCTATGCTACTTTTTGTTGACTAATTACATACTTTTGATACATTTTTTTTAATTTTTAGAAAATTCCTATTTGTTTAAATAATTATTATTTGCTCAAGCAGTTATTTTTTGATAACTAGAAAATAGAATAAAGTAGAACATATACAACTATTTTTTTGACTATAGTGTTTTCAGAAAGAATATATAAACTATTTCTCAATTGTTTGAACAAATATAAGTGGTTTAAACAATTATTTTTACAAAAATATTTTTTAAATCGTATTTTTTTAATTCAACATAATATTAAATGATTTCGAGGAGTAGTTATTTCTGTAAGAAACGTCATGTCATTGTTAAAACCATTTTTATTAGTAAAGTAATTATTTAAACAAATTCTGTTGTTTACACAATTAAAAATGTTTCACATATTCTTTCTATACAGTATATAGTCAAAAGAATAATTGTATGTGTTCTATTTTATTTTATACTTAGTTTTTAAAAAATAAGAGCTTGAGCAAATAAAGATTGCTTAAACGAATAGAAATTTATTTAGCATTAAAGAAAATGTATCAAAATTATGTAATAACTTAACAAAACGTAGCATAGGATACAAATTTGAGAATAAAGTTGATATCTTTTGCTAAATTTTTAAAAATTTCGCAAATAAATAATAAATAATTATTTAAATAATTACGTAATATTTTTAAAAAAATGTACCACCTCAAACAATGACAAACTATTACAATTAAATCTGTAAATAGGATTATTTTTTACATTTTTTGGGAATGAATGATCGATTAAATAATTCACATTTATTTAAACAATAAAAAATCTTTTAAAAGTCATGGGAAATATTCGAATTATCCAT
>JAUELO010029176.1:0-10750 GCA_032357855.1 Amphibolips quercusostensackenii | reverse complement strand
ACGTCCGTTAGCATCTTCTCCATCATTCCCCAAATTTTTAAGACGAAATGTTTATTGTTGTGGGAGAAAAGTCGGGGCAACCTAACACTGCTGAAATCAAGAGTTTTCTAAGTATGACATGCCCTTAAAAGATATACCTTCAGTTGTTATGACAAAAATGTTCAAAGCGACAATTTAAGAAATTGCTACATAGTATCAAATTTTGGGATTTCCACATAAAAATGCAATTTGTTTTGGGTTAACACTTAGGTGTATAATTTGTGCGAATTTGTCACATCAAAATTAAAATTTCTGGAACACCGGCAGAACACGATTAAAAAAAAACACTGGTGGAGCCAAAAATAGATTTCGCTAGCTCAGCTAGCAATCAAGTTCAATTTTATATGGGCTAAAACTTTTCGCTTTAATTTGTGAAAACTTGTGCAAATTTTTACATCAAAATGTACAGTTCCGAAACCATATTTAATGTCACAAATACCCTGAATAGAAAAAGAAAATATTCCACTGCCTGGACATTATCCGAAATCAACAACTCTCAAAAACCAGGCCTGTCAAATTAAAAAAAAAATAAGCATGTCTATATGTAAAACAAAGATACAATTGTCATATTTAAAACTGTTACGCAAGTCATCATAAAAAATTCAGGGTAAGGCAAGGTAACGTAAAACAGCAATTAAACTTTTCAGTTGAAAATAGTAATTATTAATTATAAGACTAGTCACCTTTTCAAGATTTGAGTAGATATCTTCTTCGCCAAAATAATACTTAACAACCGCAAAAGCACCCCTAGCACAATTAACGTACCCTATTCTAGCTACCTTTGACAAAAAACGCTAAAAAGTTTTTCAATTGCAAATATTCATATTACCCAAGCCTTTTCTAGAATCTAGAAAATATCTGCATCTCCGCAGTAATAACAAATATTTCGATAGAACTACTCCTAGCACATTTAATGAATCCATCGCAGCTGTTTGAAACTAAAAACACCAAGTGTGCTTTTTGGGGGTTGTTAAATATTATTTTTGAGTTTACGAGTTAACTTAGTACGAGTATATTTTGTGAGTGAATTATGTGACAATTTTGTATTAATTATAAAATTAATTGACTACTTTGCATGGTACCGCTTAGGGATTGTTTCGATAATAAGTGATAGGAATTGATTTTAGAAATACTTGCTATTTCAGTCACAGAAACAGAGGAGGTTAAATTTTAACCAAGCAGTTTAATGTTCAACAGAGAAGGTGAATTCTCAACGAAAAATTTAGTATTTCATATTTCTATAGAAAAATTTTATTTTAAATAAAAACTGTTAAATTCAACTCAAAAAGGAGAATTTTAACCAAATAGTTAAATTTTTAAGCAAGCAAGATTTTTCAGTTAAGAGCGAAACAAATTTAATTCAAAATGTTTAATTTTTTAAACGATCAGGGAAATTTGCAACCAAAGCCGTTGAATCTTCGACCAAAAAGAATTATTTTTTAACAAATTTTTCGAAATCTAAGGAAGTACGGTCGCGCATACTATCTGCAAAATGTTAGTCCTAAGTTCTGTCAGATCTAAGAGAACATTTTCGGCTATGATTGTACACTACGCATAGAGAATCTGTGTATACGTTTTTGAATAGCTACCTCGTGCTTCTTTTATTTTTCGAAAAGTTCAAAATTCTCAAACTTTGCATACTATTCATTCACAAACTAAGAGGACAAAAATTCTGATTTCATGTTTGAATTTATATAAAACCCCCTTCTAACACATATTAGTTTTAAAAAAACAGTGAGAATAGTTTACGAGTTAGAGTTAGAAATGTTACATTTTTCTATACTTGGGATAGGCTTTACGTGTATAAGGGTTAAACTTTGATCTTAATTATCTAAGCTCAGAAGAGGACAATATTTCTAGAATTTCGCGAACGATTAGATAACATTCCAAATAACCTACAGTCAAAGTTTGAACAAATCCGTGAGCAAAGTGTGTTTGTGACTGTACCTCCTTAAATAAAATATTTGAATTTTCAAGCGTACGATAAAAACAAAGGGATACAATCAACCTTATTCTAAGAATCAAATTAGCGAACCAGGGTTCTCTGTGGGTTTTTTAAAAGCGTTTCATGTAAAAGGCACGGAAACGCTTTCCTCTCGTTTTAGAACATTCTCATCAAATTTTTATTGAGGTCTTTTCTGTAGAAACTAACAAAGTTTAAAAAAAGAAGCCCCATGTTTAGGATAGGAGCCTTGAAAGAGGCGGATTCTGCAGTCACATCTGCAAGCTTATTTCCCAAGATGCGCTTATGACATGGTACCCATGCTAAGATAATATTATAATCAAGCGCGGAAAAAGTGAAAAGACGATTTCTCAATAGGAAGATAAGATGAGATTTAATTTTGTTGAGGTTTGTCAAAGAAACCATTTCTTAGCCACTTAAGGAGTGTGTGAACTGACGGCAGACTTGCCGTATTGGGACTTTGAGTCTTCCGTATAGAAAAAAAGGAATTTGGGTCAAATAAAGGGTGGGTGAGGAGAATTTTGAGTCAGAAAGCCTAATACATTCATTTGATGAGAGAAAATGTTATCACCGTATGGAAATTCAAAGAGTGGATGGTGGGAACATCTGTCAGGATTGTTTTAATGTGTGCTATTGCAAAGATCCTTAAATTAATTTCTGATTTTTTAAGTTTATAAAAGAATTTTTAGTTTTGATATGTGTGAATAAAAAAACCAAAGTCTAAGCAACTTTTTATGCGAAAGTCATAAATAGTAATGAAAGTATATGGTTAATGGAGCTTGAGAGTATAAACATAATACATTATGGAGCTTCAAATGCAGCGTTGGGGAAGAGCAACTGTGCTCATTCTAGGTCCAGGAAGGTGAAAAAGAGCAAGATCATAAGACATCGTTATACATTTAAAAAAAAATAGTATAAGCTACAGAAAAAAGTGGTTGATTATATTATTATTAATTTAATCTAGTCGCGGAAAAAATTTAATTATTAAGGAAAGAGTAGCTAAAATGAGTTAATTTTCAGTGAATGGAGCCTCAAGAAACTAGTTGGTCTGAAAGTCAGTAGAAAACTTTTTATAAAAGAGAGTATAAAGACACTTCTCAACCGCAAGATCGTTGAGTTTTGAAATTACGCTGCTATCCGTCGAGCAAGACGAGTTTGCTGGCTGAGGAAATCTATTTTTAAATGATTTACCGACTTTCCAGATTCTAGAGATAGATGACGTTCTATCAAGCGATTTTCAAAAGCTTTGAAAGGACTTTCTTTTGGCTTCAATAAGGGCGCGTTTCGCTTTAGCTGCAAGTGTTTTAAAATTTAAATAATCAGTATAAATAACTTGTTTACAATATTTAATGAAAACTTTACGCCTATTTCTAATAAATGATAAGATAACCTCATCCACGCATTTAACAAAATTCTGCGAGATTTTCCAAATTTAAAAAGAAAAGGACAATTAATTTTTTTAAACTTATATTTGTGTGATTAGTAATTGAAAATAGGTACTGGCACATCTAGGCTAGTAACCACTAGTGGTCACTGCATAAAGCGTCGTCTCATACATTATGAGCACATAAGAAAAAATGTAGAAGGCTTATAGAAGTATAGTCTAAAACTGAAAAAGATTTATTTTTACGATAAGCAAAATTTAAATTCATAATATTTAGGCTAAAACAGTCTAATAATTCAGGGGCTGTAAAAAGAGCTTTGCCATTTTGGCATACCCCGGTGCTACCTTATAAGTTGTGATGTAAATTGAAATCTCTGTTTAAAAGAACGTTATTCAAATAACCATCGTTTACTGATACTTAATATCTTTTTTGGGTATTTTTTGAAATTCTTCTGCTCGCGGAGGAGACCCTGTAAATCAAAATGATAAGAATTTGACCAAGTAAAGCGTAAGGGTGACGGGTGAGAGAAAGGAACATTTCTGAGTCCGAGGTATTGTTCACGTTGAAGCGATAATCACTGTAAGATTGCTTCTCAAGTTTTTTGGATCTGAGGATGGCTTTTGTTTCACGAATACTAGGCAATGAAAAAATATATATATATAAACACGAGTCCTTTTGAAATATGTATTCTATTTATTCCTTAAAATTTAAGACGTGGGTTCCCGAGCAGTACACGCACTTTAGGGTGTTTTCAGCATGCTTTTTCGTGACATTTCCAGCTGATATGTCGTTATCAGAGACATTTTTAGCATTTTTTGATTTGTAGGACGTAAGGCTTGACGTTAGTTTAGGCATTGTAAATGGCTACCTTTTTCTGGAGAGATCTACTTTTGCTCGCTAGCTAAATGGAGTGCGAGGGGACATCAGTAACTTTGTTGGTGTCTTTATTTGCGTATTTCTGAGGATAACACGGTTGTCCCTTATTTAATTTTCAGATATAGTTTAGGACAAAGACTAACCATGGCACCCTTACAGGTGACAAAATATAATGGAATGGTTGCCCTTGAGCCTATGCTCTTAAGGGATTTGTCATTCAAAATAATATTAGCTGCTCAGGCTAATTTTACCATAGCAGTTTACCGAATCCAGAGCTTTCAGCGTCCACAATGAAATTTTTGTACGTGTCTTTGAACAGTTTCGCGGACTTAAATCTATTGAGGTCTTTATCCGCGTGTGCAAAGTTAGCAAAGCATTCTAGGCTACATTAGATCCACTATCCTGCAGGCTGTCACTAAATTATTGTTGTCTGTCGTTAGTCTATGCTCTGACATTCGTGCCAGTATTGCCAAAATCAGAACGGTCCATGAATTCAGAATCGTTATTGTCCTACGGGAGAGGCTGAGATAAAGCGTTAGTGGCGCGACTGTTCTCTGTCTCACGTCATTTAGAATTTCTCGTGTTAATGAGGCATCTAGAGCCTTCGAAAACATGTGTGGTTAGTTTGTTATTAAAGTCAATGTTGCAATACTCACCAAAGGGTTTTGTGGGTCCTTGATTGAGGCCATGCCTTTATCTGGAAAAGTCCCCGCGTGAAAATGTGGGTCCGCTCGCAGCGCGCCGGCCGCTTTAGAGTTTATGCAGGATTGAAAAAAGAGATTATCTTTAGCACCCAGGCGATAAAAATAAGCAACAAATGCTTCTTAATGAAAATCAAGAAGCTGGTGTCCTGTGGGGAGTTCACACTCAAAAGACGTCTTCCATAGACCATAGTGCCCAGAAATGGGTAGCGACGTTTTGAACTGCGCATGTAGCGGAAAAGCGTAAACCTATTGGAAATCAGTAAATACTATAAATAATTATGCCGATAAATATTAACACAAGTTGTTTTATCACATTAAAAATTCATCAAACTGAATGCAAGAAATACGCATCTTTCTAAAATAGATTATCATTAGAGTAATTTTGCAAGTGCATAGTATATAATTTTGAATAGGCTCGCACTTTTCAGCACATGCGCAGTTGAAAACGTCAGATTTCTAAAAAAACATAAAACTGTTACATCTTATGGTAAAAGCCGCATCATCTACTTGTCAAATCTTTGAAATGAGTCAGAGCGGAAAATGGGTTTTATATAAAAAGTCAGAGAAAGTTCTTTCATGCTGCAGCTTTCCCTTGCTAAAACTAAAAACTTGTTTCAACAGAAAAAGCCGCTTTTTCTGTGTTAACAACTGCATTCACAGGTATTACAATCACATTTTCAACTCATGATATACCAACATAAGATTGTTTACTCAAAAAAATTTACTTCTCTATTTATTGTTACAGACTTAAGTTTACAGTCCAAGTGTAGGCCTAATGATAACCCTAATCCTGTTACTCCTCGTCGTGGATTGTTGCTACTAAGTAAATACTGATTAAACATATTTATTCGGCAATAGCGTAAAAGAGTTTGTGAGCTAACGCGCAAACAGTTTTATCAGGAAAGTTTAAACGCTTTCAGATATGTGAAAATGAAAAACAAATTTAATGCGATTTAAACTCAATTAAGTAAAATTAACATTGATATTAAAGAAATAACTGTCACAAGTTATTATTCATTACACATAAAGGTATATTAGGGTGGTCCAAAAAAAGGCTTTCATGCCACAGGGCAAGACTCCGCCAAAAAGTTTCACAAAAATAAAAAAAACTACATTTTTACATATGATTGTGACGTTTTAGCAATTTTCGTCGTCTTTTTCTTTAAGATAATTGCCAAAGGATAATATAAATACTTACCATGACTTTTTAAGCAAATTTCAGTTGTTTAAACAAATTTAAATTATTGAAACAATTATTCATTTCCAAAAAATGTAAAAAATAATCGTATTTTGTGATTGAAATGTAATAGTTTGTTACCGTTTCAAGCAGTAAATTTTTTTTAAATAATGATGTAATTATTTAAACAATTATTTATTTTTATTTTTTAAATTTCTAAAAATTTAGCAAGAGATATCAACTTTTTTCTCAAATTAGTATCCTATGCTACGTTTTGTTGAATAATTACTGCTTGATAACGAGAAATAAGGTTCAAAAACAGTACTTTGTGATCAGCGTTGTACTTTGACTGCATATAAAATGGCTTCAGATTATATTTTATTATAGCACTTGAAAGTCTTTTATAAATATAAACATGACATACTGGAAGACACAAAAATATATATTAATATATATTTACGAAAATAATTCTTTGTATCATATTTTATAATATTGATTTAAATCGATTTTTGGAAATTTCGCAAATTAAAACATTTTAATTTATTACATTTTAATTACATTTTTATCAGAAAATACAATTATTTATTACATTTTTTGGGAATAAATAATTGTTCCAATAATTTACATTTGTTTAAACAATTGAAAATTGTTTGAAAAGTCATGATTAATATTAAAATTGTTTATTAGTGATTATTTGTATAAAAAAGATGACAGAAATTGCTAAAAAGTAACAATAATACGTAAAAATGTAGTTTTTCATTTTTGTGTCTTTTTTGGGTCACTGTGGGGAGGGGGATTGATAATTTGAAAATTAAAGTCTTTAGTTTGGCTTTATTTCGTAGTGATTCCTTTTTAATTTTTAAAAAAATTAGCACGTTTCGATCAAACCCTGAAGTATGAGTTCAATTTTTCGAAAATCTAAAATTTCCCCCTGTTAATTAAATGAGATTTTAAAGTGCCCGGTGGCACGTGTTAATATTTGAATTTCAAAGAAAAAAAATTAAAAATTTTTCTTTTCCGGAAATGGAAATTTTGAGGAAGGGGGGTTTCTTGCTCTCTAGATTAAAAAAAATTCTGCAATGCATTTTTGGACCACCCTAATTTGTAAACGCATATTTGCATACGAATGAATACATCTGTATTCAAACCAAATTAAAAATATTATATAATTATAAATTATAGCATAAGAGATCGTGAAATTGACTGTATTTGCTTGAGGTACCATTGACAGCGTAGAATTGAAATCCTGAAGCACAGCATGAGCTTTGTAAGCGGCGTAGGAGTGAGGGTATCGCTCGAACAAAAATGAGGGGAAGCGGCACTTTAGACAGCGGCACTATTGACAGCGTTGACTGTATCGTAATAAGACTTAGAAAAAGCAGTCTCGAGTGGTACTAATATAAGACCACTGATTGGAACCCAATTTAATTTATTTTACATTAAAAATAACAGCATGAAGTTATCATATTCAAAATCAGGGCACGCAGAAAAGGATATCGTGAAAGAGAGGTCTCTCTCTAGTTTTAACAGTGTAAAATGGAAGATTCTAATGAGTCCCCTCAGGGAAAGGTTAATTTTTTTAACCAAAATTTTCGCTTATATTTTATTTAAATCTAATTAGCTTGCAATAGAATACGATACCCTTTTTTGTAGGTGCACAACGGCTACTTTGTTTAATTTTCATTTTTTTTAAACGTAACTGAATCATATTAGTTGAATTTGCAGCATATTGCTAATAATGTATGTTGAAAAGTCGAGTGATTTAGAATTCCTTAGATTTAGATAATCATAATTATAGTAATAATAATATAAATAATAATAATTTCACATTGAGTGCTAAAAGCATATTGCGCTTCAGAAAAACAATATAATTTTAGGAAACTAATATTAATTTTTTTGTGAGAAAAAAATATCTTTAGGAAATACTCTGAGAGTGATTGTAAATCGTTGTTACGGGACAGTGATTTTGTTTTAAGATAACTTCTTCTCTTCTTCTCCGAGTAATTTTTAAAACATGGGATCAAAAACATAAAATCCATCTTTCCAATTCTTTTAACATATTTTGTAGAATTCATATTCGCTTTTGTTTATCAGTGAGAAGTAGCTTTTTTTGAGACTTGAAAAATCACGTAAATGGTGACATCAGTTCTCAAATAATGTGTTACCAAATTTTGCTTGTTGAAACTGACTCTTATCAAATGTAAACACCTCAGAAGGTTAACTTCAGCGTTTTCAATATAAAAGATAACATCTATGGTATCGATTGTTTTAAGCTCTTTACGCACTAAAATATTCATTTGTTACATTGTTATTTAAATTCTTCATAAGTAAATTAATCAGTCCTTCCTCTGTCTAGAAAAGATGAGGCTTGTCTGTACTTTGGTTTTAGCCTTCGCCGCTTTCCTCGATTCTATTGGTAAATATAAGAATATAATGTATCTCAAGTTTTAAAATTAGTTTTTTTATACTTTACGCAAATCAAAATTTTTGCACAGTAATCCGTACAAAGGAACTTTACACGTGCCTTAATTAATGCGATCAGATTTTCAACATACAGATCCACGTCAACATATGGTACTTTCCTAACTGTGCATGTATATGTACATTCGATAGAGTTCATACATTATACTTATAGTTCATTATTAATTAACAATAAGAGATTCTAATTCACAACGTACAAGTATTTTCGAATCTTTAAAGATAGGCCCTTAGTAGTTATGAAAAAAATGTTTAAGGTGCAAAAAGTCTAGCAAGTTACGTTCTTATAACATAATCACTTTTATTAAAATTGAGTACATATGACATTGCCCATTACACATAGAATGTATTGTCTCGTCGCTGCTATGATCTTTTAAAAAGAATACAAAAAGGTACTTTATAAATGGCCAAAGTGAGTTTATAAATTTGAATACATCCTTTTTATCTAAAAAATTGTAAAAAGACGCAATTTAATTTTTCACGCAAACTTCAGTCCTATTGTTTTTTCTGCGATCATTTCGTTGGCCCCGTCTTACATTAGAGTGTAATTTGTATGGGCCTAATATTTAGTGCATAAATTTCGAAAATTTTTAACACGAAAATCAGAATTCATGCAACACCGGCAGTACAAGATTTAAAAAAAACACTAGTGGGTCCAGGAAAAGATTTCGCTAGCTCGACCATCATCCAAATTCAATTTTATATATGCCAAAAATTTTCGTTTTAATTTGTGCAAATTTGTACAACCAACTTTAACATTCAGAAGCCATCCCCTATGTGACAAATACCCTGACTGAAACAAGAAAATATATGTCCAGCACAGTCATTATCTAAAATCAATACCCCGCAAAAACGACGCATGGGAAACTTTAACAACAAAATTTTAAAATGTCTCTATGTGAAACAACCATAAAATTTATTTATTTAAAACAGTCACACAAGTCTCTATTAAATAACTTAAGGTTATGTTCATTACCCCATTATGATATTTAAAAGCCCGCAAAATCCAAAAAATAGACAAAAATTTCAAATTGTGATAATCGCACCAGACGCCTTTGTTAGAATCTAGCAAACATCCCCATCCTCACAGTAATAATAAAAAATTTAAAAGAAGTAGCCCTGGTAAATTTATTGAACTTTTTGCAGCTGCTTGAAACTAAAAACAACAAATGTGATTTGTGGGGGTTGATGAATATTATTTTTGTGTTTAGAAGACAACTTGGTGTATTTTTTAGATGAATTATGCGGCAATTTCTATTTATTGAAAAATTTAATGATTGTTTCACATTGCGACTCTAAAATTTTTAACTAAAATAATGAATCTTCGACCAGAAAAAAGAAAAATATTATTTTCAATACAAGAGGATAACCTCTAACGAAACAGTTTAATTTCTCACAATAACAAAATAATTCGCAACGAAAAATGTAATAGTTTATATTTCTACCAAAGAGGATTTTAATTTTAAATAAAAAAACAGTTGAATTCAACTCAAAAAGAAGAATTAAAAAAAAACTTGATATCTTAGCTATGAAAGATTCTCCAGACAAGAGCGAAACAAATGCCACGCAAAATGTAGAATTTTCAAGCCGATAAGGAAAATTTACAATAAAAGCGTTTAATCAACTCTCTTGTAGCAATAAAATTAGCGAACCAAGGTTTTCTACGGGTTTTATAAAAGCGTTTTATGTGAAAGGTACCAAAGTGCTTTTCTCTCGCTTGACAACAGTCTTAGAAAATTTTATTGAGGTCTTATTTGTAGAAACCGAGGTAGAAAATGGCAAAGTCCCATGGGGGAAGTTCCATGTTTAGGAGAGGACCCTTAAAAAAGGTGTGTTTTGCGGTTAAATCTGCAAGCTCATTTCCCGGAATGCCCTTATGGCTCGGTACCCATGCTGAGATAATACGAGTATTATAACAGAGCGCGTAAAGGGAGGAAAGACGAATTCTAAATGAGAAGATCAAATGAGACTTAGTTTTGTTGAGATTGGTTAAAGAAACAATAACTAATAGCGTATTCGGTTATCTGCACTGGTGTACTCCACAACCACTCTGAACTGCTGCACAACGGGTCGAAGTGAGAAGGAAGAAGAAAGAAAAAGTAAGAAGGAGCAGGTCGGAGTGGTTTTG
>JAUELO010029144.1:0-10751 GCA_032357855.1 Amphibolips quercusostensackenii | reverse complement strand
TGGTAGTATAGGTATAAGAAATTATTCCAATCGTCTGGATGAGTCATTGAACCAACAGAGTAACTATCTTCATAGAACACCAAAAAGTCTATGTCAGCAAATGCAACATTGTAGAAGAGAACATATCTTCGCATGAGTTTTTCCAAATTGAACGACCAATTTCCAAAATTTTTAGGCGCTACTGCCCGAACTTGTCCTGATTCGGCATATGCGAAAACTACATAGTCTACGATCGCAAAAGTTATAAACCACACTTCTCTGGTAGGATCGAGAAAACGTGGTTCCCCTTAAAAACAAAATAAAGGTTTGCAAGTTTAAAAAGACTTAAAATCAATCTTTCAATGTTTTTAGCATATTTTTCAATAAAAATTACTAGAGCTTTTAAGGTAATCTCTCAAACTAAACCAGTAAATTGTCACTAGTTATCATCCATATTTTCAATCATCACTGGTGAGTTAGTTATTTTTAGACTCTAACTAGGTGAAGCAGTAAGTAACTCAACAAAAACAGCGTTACATAATGTACTGGTAACGACATATGATAGACTCTATTAATGATGTGTCGCTCTTCACGCCAAGAAATGAACACCCAGTTATTTCGTACAAGCCTGTGACTGGTCTGGTTTTTGCATTAAATAAGTAAAAATGAACTTTGTTGTTTACTAGTGTTTGTATTAAAAATATTTGGGACCCTGCTGTAATAATCAGGGGATATGATATCTTTTGCTAAAAGGTGGAAACACCCTTGGCTACTTAAGTTTGACTTTGAGCGACTCGACACGTTGACGTAACGACGGGCCTTTACACAGTTAGGCGCAAAATACTCTATTGGAGCTTGACCCTCATTTATTGTTGTAAGAGTAATGTGCGGAATTTAAAAGATAATTTTTTGAAAGTTGTCCAAAATGTTATCAATGATAAACCTTATACCTAACCAGCTGATGGACAACAAAACGTACAACCAGATGACTACTGGTACATAGTAACCAGTGAGTCTCATTGATTAAACCAGTGACGAAATTCCACTGAGTAAGCCAGTGAAATTTCTATGATTATCATTGACATAATACGAGCTGTTTGAATCAGCCAGATTTCAATAGAATTAAAAAAGATTTAACTGCTTCGTCTATATAAAGTTGGTGCAAACTCAGCTCCCAAAATTATTCCTTTGGGGTCTAGGAACAATAAAAAATTATGCTATACTTACTTACCTGCTTGGTTCTGGTTTGTTCTAGGTGGAGCCTTAACTCCCACAAGTACTTGTGTACCATCTAAACTTTGTTTTACATAGGCCACGCATCTTATTTCAGAATTGTATTCATAATTGTAAACAGCCTTGACAAAATAGTTGTGAGAATACGCATATTCTAGATCTGGAATAATATTGCGACCACTTTGAGGATCAAGATCACATTTTTGCGCGTCGTATGTTATTGTTGATTCACCTACTATTTGTCTTGTTTTCACAATAATTGTCTTCTGCAGATATTGAATCGTTACTGTTGGTGTAAAGGTTTCTCCGCTGCGAGGATTGGGGGGTCTTCGGCGATGTGACGGGCCACCACTTCCGGAAGCACCGTATCCGGAAGGTTCCGGTAGAGCGTTTAGTTCTTTAAATAAAAAAAAGAAAGATTTTTGTGATATAAAAAGTATACTAGGGACCGAATGCATTTAAAACTAAGCAGATTCTACAATTAAAGTCGCAAAATCTCTCTAGGACGAAATAATTGTATTGTTTTTAGGGGACATTAGACAATACCTACTCGTATTTTACTAATTTCTAAAACAAAATTTTCTGCGAAGTTATTCGAATTTCAGTCTTGTGTGCTTTATTTTGCAAAAAACCTTATGTTTTTCTTCAAACTTTTATAACTTTTTACACAATAAAGGTATTTAAGATTTATTTCCAGATTCTGATAGCATTTATTGAATTTTTTTTAATCAGCCGGAAAATTTAAAGAAGGTTTTATAACAGCAATATAGCTAAAAATTTACAGAATCTGTAAAATTTAAAAACAAATTTTTTAATTTGTTAGATTTTACAAGATTACAAAATTTTTTGTTATTTGTTGCTAAATAAAAAATGTGCTTCAAAGTTTTTTAAATGTTTTAAATTTATATAAAAATAGAAACCAAGTTTCCAAACCTCCTTGATCTTTAAAATTTAGAAAATTCTAAACATTTTTTTATTTGATAAAATCTTTTACAAATTTTTTTAAGTTTTTAAAATTTTTTGTAAATTCACTATCAATTTCTTAATTTCGCATAAATTCATATTACACAAAAGGCTGGGTCTAGTCATCCCGAAAAATTGGGGGGCTTAGAAAAGGGGATAGGCTAGTCATACCAAATCCTCGGGACGACTAGCCAAGTTTATAAGAAATATTGGAATAGCCATCTCAAATTTTGGGAAGACGAAAAACTTTGTAAACGAAAAGTGAAGTTTCTAAAATACTGAAAATTTATTCAAAATTTCAAAACATGGAAAATTCAAAATTTCTGAGAATTTCAAAACTTTTAGATTTTTATAGCATTTAAAATTTTATAAAAATAAGAAATTTAGCAAAAATGTCTTAAATACTAATAACATAAAAATAAAGTTTGAAAATCATGCATCACTGATTAAAAATATCGTATGCAGCCAGGGGAAGGGGACCTTTTACGACTTGTGTATTTTTTAGTACTTATTAGCACATGAGGGAATTTCGGAAACTTCATTTTCATTTAAATATGAGTTTCTGAAATATTTTGAAGGATATTTTTCGTAATTTTCAATTTACCAAAAGTTGAAAAAATTGTATGAAATTAAAGAATTTGCAACATTCAAAATCTCTTAAGAATTAAGAATTTCGATTTTCTTAATCCGAATAAAATAAAATTTTAAATTCCAATAAATTTTAAAAATTGAATTAAAATCAAATTTTATGAGAAATAATAAAATTAGCTATATAAATATTTAAAATTTTTATATAATTTTCAAATCTTCATAAGATAAAAAAATTTTCTAAACTTTTAAAATCTTCACAAAATTTTAAAATTTTTTTGAAATTTTTGAATTTTTATGAAATTCCAGAACCTGTATAAAATTTACAAATTCATCATAAATTTCAATAATTTGCCTAAATTTATATTAAAATAAAAGTTTTAAAAATTCCTCTTTTTTTAAATCCTTAAAGTCTTAAAATTTTTCTTTAACTTTGTGAAATTTTTATTAAATTTCAAAATTTTTCTAAAGTTCAAAATTTTTATAAAATTGAAAAGTTTGAAAAATCTATGTTATATTAGGCACACTTACGCAGAGAATCGATTAAAATTTCGATTGTGAAGAGTAGAATCCCATTCGCAAACTTCATTTTTCCGTGTTGCGAGACAGTTTTTGTGAACGAGGACTGATAAATAGAAACAATTTTCCCCGCTTTATATACTGGTTACAGAAATGTATAATAAGACGAAAAACCACTAAAACTATTAGAATTGAGAATGTGTTAGTAATACTGCGTGGTAAAGACAATAGAATATTGTCGAAGACAGATAAATTAAAATAGCAAATAAGAAACATTTTCTAGACTTCACGATATATTTTTTTCCATACAAGATATCAGGGTCAGCGGAAAAAATTTGTCCAAAAAGTGATGATTAGTAATAATAAGTGATTTATTATCTATAAGAAGAAAAAAAGTTTTGAATTAAAAAGACGAATTTTTTAAGAAATATTGGAATTTTGAACAAGAAAATTAATTTTTTAATCTATCGGTGTCCTTAACAACAAAAAAGTTAAACTTTTGAGCAGAAAAAAACAAATGATCAACAAAGAAGTTAAACTTTTAACCAAATATTAAAATTTCTTAACAAGAAAACAAATTTTTTAAAAGATAGTAGAATTTTCAACAAAAAAGATGACTTGTCTACCATGAAACGTTAATTTTCAATCCAAAAGGACAAATTTTCAATAAAAAAGCTGAGTTTTTTACAAGAAAGTGACCTAATCGAATTGTTGGATTTTTAACAAAATGAAAGAATTTTTAACAAATTAGTTGAATATGAACCCATATATTCAAATTTCCAACTTACAAAGGTGTATTCTAAATAATTAACGAAGTATAGTAAATAAAATACTTATGCTCTCAAAAAAAGGTTACTTGTATAAAGTGAATTTTACTTGGCTGAAGTAACTGAAAGTTCCTATTACTGTTCGCAAAACTTTAAATTTAAAATAGATTTGCTTCTACCATAAGAATTCTGATAGTCTCAATTTAGCATTGCTTGATTACAAAAAAAAAACCTTTCGTGGAATAGGAATATTGCTTTGGATCAAAGAAATAATAACTAAAGTCAGAAAATATACATTCTTAATCAAATAACTCCTTGTTTCAAATGAACGTGTCGTGAATAGCAATGAATATTTTTTTGAAGTGGAGATATATAAATTAATGTAAAGTAATTTACTTTAAAGTCAAGAAAGTATTTTACCGGATAAAAAAACTAAATCCCTATATCGAATTCTCGAATATTTGAAGCAACAAATATTCCACAGATTCAAATAAATATTTTTTTGGTCCAAACCGTGCGCGAGTGCAGGAAAGTAGTTCGTGCTTCAAAATTTCTATTAAATTTCAATACCTACAAAATCAGAAAAATTTGTGCCAACGAGAGATGTTTTAATAATTTACAAAAATTTGATGGTCATAATGAAATAAACGAAGTGTCTCATCATCTCGGAATTCGGAATGTATAGTAAAATATTTTTCAGATGCATGACCATTCCAACCGCTTTTACAACTCCCCAATTTTTCGGGACGACTAGGCACAGCCTAAAGTAGAAAATGAAGTTTTCAAAACTCCTTGATTTTTAAATTTAAAAAGTTTGTAAAATTCTTAAAATTTCCATTTTTCAAAATTTTGATATATTTTCAAACATTTTATAAATTCATGTGAGAATAAAAATAAAGTTTGCGAAGTCCCTTGATTTTCAAAAATTGAAAAGCGTTTGGTAATTTCTAAATTACCAGCATCTTGAAAATTTTAAAAATTTTAAAGGATTTCTGAAATCTTATAAAGATTGGAAATAATCAAAAATTTTGGAATTTCAAAGTTGAAAAAGATTAAACAATTTTTTAATTCTTTGAAATTCTTAAAATTTCTAAAAATTTTATGACATTTTTAAACTTTTTATAAAACTTTCAAACATTTGTAAGATTTTAAAAGCTTCTATTAAATTTTAAAAATTGTGCAAAATTTAAGATTTTTGAAAAATTCTGAAATTTATATAGAATTAAAAAGTTTTTGTTTTTAGCACCTTCTATTCGAAGAAAAATCACCAACTAAATCGCTGACATAGGCAAGCAGAGACTTTTAAGCTAGAAATCACGTCATCATGAGGAAAATTTATAAAAATTCAGAAAATTAATGAAAATTAATTAATATTGAGAATTAAAAAATGAAAAAAAAATTGAAGATAATTAAGAATTAGGTAAAAATTTAATTAAGTAAAGGTAGAATACTTTTTTTTATTTTTCATGTCAGAATTGTGTTTGTTAATAAACATTTCCTAATATATTTATGATAAAATAACATAGCATAAAAAAATAAAACTGTTTGCAATTAACTGAGCAAGAATTGACCGGACTTTTTACCATTGCGTATTTTGTTACAATTACTCCACTCAGCTTGTTATGTTCTTTTCAAGCTTGATTTAATAATCAGAAGTTTTAGCACAACAGGCTGTGAGTTAAATATTTTTAAAATTCCGCTAATCATTGACACACAACATTTTTTCATAACTTGAAAATTGTGGCTTGTTAGGTGAGCAATGATTTATAAAAAATGTATGATATATAAGGCTGTGAATAAATAATGTCTCGATGTACGAGAAAACTTCAGGAATGTAAAAAGTTTTATTTTGTGACAGAGAATAATAAGATTTAAAAAAAAAATCTTTTTCTTAATCAGGCATAAGAAAAATAAGTACCAACTTGAGTACTTAAAGAAGCATATTTTAGTTATTGAGCAATTTTGCTCTCTGAATCAAAATTGGTAAAAGTAATTTAATTACTTGTAGAATTTTTTAGATTTGATTATTGAAACGTTAGCCACTAAGGGTTAGTAGAAAAATAATAATTCAAGTAGTCGAGATATCTTCTTATTCAATAGGGAAAAAATTAATGCTTAGTAGAAATAAAATCACCAAGAGCTGCATATATAATAATTTTTAAAAGTTTTAAGCACGAAAAATATGAAAAATAGAAAATTTTAATAAAACGACGCAATAATGTAATATTTTTATCTGTATTGAAATAATAAATAGGCTATATTCAGAAATCGATTTGCGTGTCTTTATTCAGAATTATCGTCTACTGATTATCTAAATAAAATTATCGTCTTCTGATTGTTTGAGCAAAATTTATATAAATAAACTTTCATCAGAATATTACAATTATAATTGCTCAAGACGGGATCAATATGCATGAATATATTAATTAATTATGCATATTCCAGATTCTTATGCGCTACTTTTCGACAGAGTTCTGCTTTCAATTGTCAAATATTTGTCGACTTTATATTTTCCTTGCTATCCATCGAAAATTGCAAATGTGTAATAAACTTTGTTTAAATTATTTGCCTTCAATAAGTATAAGCCTAAATAAGTGTGAAAGAAAAAATAGTTACTTGATGCAAATAAATACATTTGCTCAGGACTGCATGTCATAATTTAAAGAATATCGTAAAAATGGAAAACGTGAAAAATAACATTTTACTTCAAATAACGCGATAGTCTTATACTTTTAGCACTATTGAAATAATAAGGTCATAATGTGAAATCGTAAGCGTGACGTATCCTGCTTTAATGTAAAAGTATTGCCTTATGATTGTATGAACAAATTGATTAAAATCAGAATTTGTCAGACTCTTAAAATTACAATTAATTAATTTATTTGAAATTAATTAAACATATTTGTGACCTTCATGCGCTACTTTTTCATCTGTTTATAATTTTAAAATTTTTTTATTGTACATTTTCTAATATTTTCTATAGAAAATTATATTCACGCAGCAAACTTTGTGAAAATTATTTGCGTTGAATAAGCATCAGCTTAAATCAGTATAAAAGTGAACGCCTAAAGAAGATGGAGGTAATTGCATAACTTTTTTTCTTATGCAAAAGATACTTTGAGGTCTTGTTGAATCAAAATGGGTGAAATTTAACTAATCACGAATTTCATTTTACAAATTTGAGTAATGAAAAGCGAGCTACTAAAGATTAGGACAGAATTAATAGTTTGATTAGTCAAGACATTTCCTGATTCAATAATAAAAAGCAACTAATTGCTTTATACAAAAAAAATAATTATATAATGAGGAATGTATAAAATAATTAAAAAAGGTTATAAAAATGGAAAACGTTAAAAATAAAAAAGTTTAATAAAATAACGCACTCGCGTAGCATTATCAACTCTATTAAAACAAGAACAAGGTCATATTATATAATTGTAAACGTGACACAGTTTATTTTAAATTTACAAACATTGCCCTTCAAAGGTTCAAACAGAAATGGGAAATTAGAACATTTAAAAAAATTTTTTTTTGATTTCTTATACATAATTTTTAATTATTTAAGTCTGCGTAGGTTTATAAAGAAAATACTGCTTTAAAGTCTGTGAATAAATAATGGCTTGTCGTACGAGAAAATACGACGAAAAAAAAACTTTTACCTTTGGTCAAAGATAATAAAACAAATTTTTTTTAATTAAATATGCTGATTAAGGGTTTTCCTTTATATCAATTGCTATAAAAATGAAGCAAGATTGTTTATGAACAATAAGCAATATGATTAATGTTAGGTGTCGGTTTTGCAACAGTTTAAAAAAATAACCGCAACACTGGTTAGCTAAGATAATTTCTTTTTATTGATTTCAAAGACCAAAAGATTTAATTTAAGTATAGACAAATTAATGGATTCAAATGCGTCCTCAAAAATGTCAAGAATTAAAACCATTAATGCCGTTGATACCTTGAGCCGCAGAACTAGGCCTACAAATGCAGTCTTTGCCCAAGGATGAATTCAAGATTCACCATGGAAGATCAGGTTGCATATGGATGCCAGCAAAATTAGGCGCGAAATGGGTCGAGTGACTCAATATAAGCGATATTAGACTCCCAATGGCAGATACTTGCTGTTCTTACTAGTAGATTGCGTCGGTACAAGAAAAGTAATGCAAGAAGATAATCAAATCGAATCTTTCAGGCAGATGAAATTAGGTTCCATCGTAAACTGAGCGTAAAGCAAAATAGACAGCAAGACACCAAGGTACCTCAGTTAGAAGACATGGCTAACTATTGGTCGTGTGCTTGGGTAAAAACGAACAAAATCAATTCAAACGCTGCGTGGTTTTAACTAGAGAAGACAAGAGCTAGCAATAACCCTGAAATGGAGCTGACTTACATTACAGCTTCATATGTTTCAGCGGTATTAAAATGGACAAGTAACTGGAAAGCTCTAGGTCCGTACAGGATGCACAACTTCACGTACAAGTACCTGATAAGTGTACATCCTACGTTGGCGAGGTTTTTTCAGAAGATCATCGGACACACAGATCTGATAGCAGGCTTCATGCTTAAGGGTACTACGTATATGTTGCCTAAAGAATGAGACGCTGAAAATCCATCTAAATTAAGACCCGTAGCCAACTTCTGACAGTTTATAAATGCCTTACAGCTATCATTGCAGATAAGGTATATTCTCACTGCGATGAGAATAAACTCCTTGAGAAGAGCGAAAAGGATGTTATGAAAACTCACGGGTCAGTAAAGATCTAGTCACGATAGACGCTATTGCTATAAAGCAAGCTCATAGACATCAAAGAAACTTGCGCATGACATACATTAACTACAAGCAAGCGCTTCTTTTCATACCACATAAATACTTCCTTGAAATATAAATAATATAGAAAATCTGACCACGCATTATCGACTTTCTAAGTCGTGCGATAATTCTTCGGGTACAAGAATGAAATGTTCTGATCAAAGACAACCAATGATAACTAGATTAATATGAATTACGACAGGTATCTTATGAGGCGACTCCTTTAGTGCACTGCGGTTCTTTTTAGCATTAAACCCGATAAGCAAAACACTAAATAGCATGTCTCTTGAGTTTTAATACATGATAACGAAGATAGTCATGAAGTGACTTATCTTCTATACATAGATAAGCTAGAGCTATGCGCTAGTTTGGACTGTAAACTGCAGGAAATGATCAATGTCATAAAGCATTTTTTTTATACCTTTTTTTATATATCTACATAGAGTTCGGACTAGCCAAATGCAGAACAGTGCATTTAACCAAAGAGGAATTAGGGACCGCAGAGCTAGAGAACTACTTCGAGATTAACGTCGAGGCAATGGTTGATGCGAATGATATAAATACCTAGGTATTCTCAAATCTAAGGGTATTTAAAAAACGATAGTTAAGGAAAGTCTAAAGACTGCTTTAACTATAAGACTTAAATTAATTATGAAGATTTCTCCCAACTCGGCAAGCAAGATCAGAGCAATCAACACCTATGCCATTCCTGTCCTCACGTACAACTTTGGGCTCATCAAATGGCCAAACACTGACCTCGAACGATTAAACAGATTGATACGCATAGAAATGACGAAGCACCGAATGCACCATAGTAATTCGGCGATTGAAAGTGTTGTTTTACGACGACACAAAGGGTGTACAGGCGTTGTAAATGTCAAGAAACTGTATATGTAACAAGTTTTACAGATGCGAGGCTGTTTAAACAGCAAGCGAGAGGGTGCGCTCTACAACACCAGCTGTAAGGCGGATCTAAACTACACCCCCCGAAATCTTACCTCAAAGAGGGCCTTCAATATCGGGGTAGAAACTGTAGAGAAATTAAAAACTCAGTAGAGGCGAAAAGTTATCAATGGCGAGCACCCCAAAACGTTATATTAACATTTAGTAGATAGAAACGCATTTAATATTTGGCTTGAGAAGAGCGTTATGTTTTTAGAAATGAAAGGATTTGTCATTGTGATTCTGGACAAAGTTTTCAACACCAGAGATTATTGCAAACACATGCTACATCAAGACGTGTTCGATCAGTGCCGATCATGTAAAGATACCAACGAATCTATCGAGCACATTATATTACTATAATTGATATTACTATTGAAACGGATCGTTATATCCGAGCTAATCGACCCGAAAGCCTGTCGCGAGAGAAAAAAGTTATAAGAGTCTAGATTATCGACATTGCTTGTCAAGTTTATCGGGATTTGCAGGCAACCTATACAACCAAGATCCAAAGGTATAGCAAGCTAAGGCATGAAATAAAGATAATATGGAGCAATGTGAAACATGCATCTACTTAGACCATTTGTAATTTTTGCTGCAGGCAATGTGCACGCACGATGCACCAAACATCTTTAACAGTTAGACCATCAAGAAGCAAGCGATTAAAAAACTATGGAGTAGCAGATGGTTGCTCTGAGAAAGCATCCAGAGGTGACTGTTGTTATCTTCATCACTTGCGGCTACTGTTTAAGGACAACAGCAGTAAAAATCAAACTTCGAATGACGCCATAATCCTCATTTTGTACCCAAAACATCATCGCATAAGAATTCAAACATCGTATCAGATAACTTTTTATATCCATATCTCATCAGAAACTTAAGTTAGTTCGTGACTGATGATGAAAAAACAAGAAAAACCCGAAAGCAGTTCAAAAATAAATATTTTTTTT
>JAUELO010029113.1:0-10752 GCA_032357855.1 Amphibolips quercusostensackenii | reverse complement strand
AACCAGTCGAACGACAAGATTTATTAGGTCCTATTTGACCTAGTCTCTAGACTGACATTGTCAGTTTTTGCAGCCAATAAGTGCCTTCTGGAGAGCCCTGGTTTAACGTCAAGGGCCCGACGCATATTTAGTTCTGTTCTAGCCTTCGAGCAATAAAGACGTACTGAATTGCTATCCGCAATTTAGTAACATGTAAATGAAACATTTACATTTGTAGTCAAAAAAGTTAATTTTCAAATGAAAAATAACGAATTTTTAACTAAAGACGATAAATCTTTAATCAAAAATAGGATAGCTAACTTTTCAGCTATAAGAGAAGCAAATTTTCAACCAAAAAAATGAATTTTCAATTAGGAGGATTAAATTTTTATCAAAAAAGGTAAATTATCCACAAAACAATTAAAAAGTTAATTTTCCGTTAAAGAAATGAATTTTTCACTTAAATGATGAATCTTTAGTAAAAAAAATGTTTTTGTAACCGACTAGTTGAATTTTAGACCCAAAAAATGTATATTCTACCAGAAAAAAAACAGATGTTAAACAAAATAGATAAATTTTTGACTGAAAAAAATATATAATACTTATATTTTTAGTTGGAAAAATAAATTTCAAACCGCAAAAAAATTTCTTTTTAACAAGATAGTAACATTTTCACCAAAAAAATGAATTTTCAACCAAAAGATAAATTTTTTTTCCAAAAAGATTAATCTTTGACAAGACAAAAATTTCCAAACAAGTATGTGAATTTTTAATTGAAGAAGATAAATTTTCAACCAAATATAAAATAATTAAATTTTCAACAAAACAATAAAATTTTAAACAAGAAGAATTGTTTTCAACTCGAATGAAAAATCACTAACCAAACAAAATCAATTTTTAAGAAAGTATTTCTACTTTTAAATAATTATTTGAATTTCTAACCAAAAAGGATGAATTTTCTACGCGAAATATAATAGTTGATTTTTTAACAAACAACGATTTTGTTTATAAATAAAAAAAGTTTAATATAACCAAAAAAAACGAATTTTCAACAAAAGACTTAAATCCTCAAACATAACAGATTAATTTTAAACCAAGCAGTTGTGATTTTTTAACAAAAAAGATTTAAGCGAAAAGGAATGACTAATCAATAAAATAGCTGAATTTTTAACAAAATAAATTAATTAATTTTATCTTCAGTTTACTTGAAACACAATACAATACATTTGTATTTAACTATGTGGATTGAAAAGCAATCTGTCGTCTGGCGTTCAAAAAGAGTTGAAAAAGTTTAAGTAAACACCTCAAAGAATGTGTTGTCTTTAGCAGGAAAAGGCATATTCGAATTTTCCCTTTATATAAATATTATAAAAAATTTTTTAAAAGGTATTATTTGACATAAGGCGACCCAGCAGGAACCTCAAATATTTTTTGATGTGTAAAGTAGAAAGTAAGGAACAATTCTTTAACAAAAAAGAGAAATTGAGAGGTTACGTTATAAACGTTCAAAACTTTTGATTTATGTCGGACACCATAATAAGAATGAAAAAGAATACTGAAATTTTAAATACTTCAAATTTTTCATTCTTAAATCTTTAATGGTTTAATTTTTTTAAACTGAAAGTTTGAAAAGCTTCAATAGACCAGGATACAACTGTGAATGCATCTGAGTTTGAACATTTTTCACTCGATATTCTTTTGGGATGGCCAATTTAGCAATTATTTTAATCCGTTCAATTTTTTATATCTTATTTTATATCGTAAGTTAAATATACTTATATATTCAATATAAACACAAGAAACTGAAATGATTTAAGTTTTCAGGGTATAATTTGAAACTATTTTAGCTTCAAATGTTTAATCATATACAATTAAATTATATTTTATTTAAAATATTAAAGCTTTTATTTTCATCGTAATTAATTTCACAAGTTTTAAATAAAAAGATTTTCAATTTAAAAATAATTCAGATAATTTAAATTCTTGATTCTTTATAGATTGTTATGTTCACAACTCTCATGAGTGACGTAGTTACAACTTTAGATTTTAAAAAAAGGCTTCTCATCGAAAATATTTTTATTAGCATCCAACTCATTTGAATAGTATATGTTTTTCTATATGAAAAAAATTTTTAATTCGTTTTAGTAAACATTGCTAAAATAAAAAATGTATAATACAATATTCTAAGCAATTGTTTGCATTTATGTGTGATAGGTACATTTTTTTCTCCAAAATAGTTTGAAATCAACATACTGATCAATAAAGGTCCAAGAAAGAAGGAATAATTAATTTAGTTAGATATTATATAAACATCCTGTTGATGTTTAAAAATACTTTTTAATCAGATAAATCATTTTGGAGATCTCACACAATTTCTTTGATTAATTTAAGAATTTTAAATCGGTTTCTAGAAATTTCGTAAGACAAATTTTATCTTTGTCTACGTTGTCTTATGTTTATCAAAAACAGGCGTCATCTCGGTTGCTGTCACCTCCGCACACGAAAAGAGTAATACATTTTACCTGAATTATTTATGACTTGAATATATTTCGTTTTTCATTTTTAAAATTGTGAAATATCTTATATGTCTAATGTACATGGTAATGAAGTACCGTAATGACGCATTAATAAATTTAACTTGGCATTCGCATTGTAAACATGTTTGATATGATTGTGATGAAACAATTTTTTAATTGGCGACAGTATACTGATTCGACTTTTATCTGAATTGTCACATTTTATAATCTTTAAAATGATATTATGATGTACATATTGGAGATCAAAATAAACAAAATGCGCAATAAAAGACACAATAAAATATCGATGACGCACACATCGGGTGATAAGATAAGAAAGGGATCAAAGTAGGATTAAATATTTATCTAGGATTTCAGTTACTGTTGTATTTCGCGCTTCGCGATCGATTACATATTTACCTTGCGCTACTTGCAAATATTATAAAATTATCGAAACTTCCACGATTAAAGTAATTTTGAAATTTGTTTTCATTTCACATTAAAAAGGAAGTTTATTCACTTAAGTCTCTACCGACTTTAAGAAACACATTCTTATCTAGACACTTGCGCTTCGCGCTCGATATTTGATTTAAAATTTGTTTAAACCTCGTGCTCCACGCTTGGTTCTGTGCATCGTACAATAGAAACAAATAATTTTTAAGCGCGCTAACGACACGCGATTTGATCATTGCGCTATGCGCTCCGAAATACTTTAATCGCTTGCTTTGCGTTCCGTGTTATATATGTTGTTCATATACAATTTACTGAATTTGTATTTGACTTTTTATTGAATATTCTACATTGAAAGCAATTTTGTAGGTCTTTAAATAGCACAGATTTGTTTTCTGACCTTACTTTTTTTATCTTCTGTTGTCTGGTTCATGATTTGAATTTTCGATTTTAAAAGCATTTTAGAGAGTTAAAGAAATGGCCTGTCCTATAAAAAAATGGGTAAAGGAAATTCCGTAGCTAGCTTTTGGAATATACGTCCTGATAAACATTTTACCTTAGCTTGTTAAGTTTTTCCAAAAATACAATTTTATTATTTTAAATGTTATTTTTCATGATTAAAATTAAAACTCAGTGTCGTATCAAAAAAATATTAATTAAAAGTGTTCAGACCTTTTTTGGTTGAACAACTTTTGTGAATTCATTTTTTTTCGTATCTTATACTGTTTCACCAAAAATTTAATTTTAAAAGATATTTTTTATAAATAAAACAAAAACTACGCGTCCTATCAAAAAATGGTTAATAAGAAATTTCTATATCTTCTTGGAGAGAATAACTTTTATTAACTCATTTATTTGTACTTAGTGCTGTTATTCAAAAAATTTAATTCTTTAACTTTCTATGTTATTTTTCACGAACAAAACAAACATTACGCGCCTATGAAAAAATGGTTTATGCCAAATTTGTAGATCTTTTTTAAGTGAACAATTTTTTTAATTCATTTTTTTTGTATCTTCATAGTTTGAACGCAAAATGGAATTTTTGACTTTTTTTAGTACCTTTTTTGGTGGTTAAAATCCGAACTGTTAGTAAAAAATGCTGTCTGATAAAATCCATCTTTCTTCTCGGTCCTTAACAACGTATGCCAAAGCGCAACCACAATATTCAGTTTTCACATGAAACCTTCCCATGATAATGAGAATGTAAAAATAATATCGAAAAAAAGTGGTTCGAAGCAAATATCTAGATATAATTGCGACGAAAATTTTTCTAAGATACAATTTTGTTGTAGCTTGTCTCGTTTTTCCAAAAAGTTAATTTTCTTGTTTTAAATGTTATTTTCCAGGATTAAATTAAAAATAACCTCTCTTATTAGAAAGCGATAAATATCAAATTTGTAAATCTTCTTTCTGTGAATGAATTTTGTTTATTAATTTTTTTCTCAGCTTGTGTTATTTCTCAAGAAATTTAATTTTTTTATTTTTGATGTGATTTTTTATTAATAAGACCAAAACTACGCATTCTATCAAAAAGTAATTTATAAGAAATTTGTATATTTGTTTTGGTTGCATAATTTTTGTCCTTTTATGTTTTTTTGGAACTTGCATAGTTTGACCACGAAATAAAATTTTTCATTTTTTATTTTTTTTGTTCAATCAAGATTTGAATTTTCAATTGTTTTAAAAAATTCAAAAAGTTGTTACAATTGTCTTGTAGGGTGTTCAAAAAGCAACGTGTTTCTCTCTTGGACTTTTTCTAATATCGTGCGTTGTTTGGCCTAAAATTTTTATTTTTATTTATTTTTTTTAATTGTATAAATGCTGTAACTCTGGTAAATTTCATTGCATCAAAAAAATTCATAAGGATAAACTGTTTTCTATTTTTAGTACAACTCATAACTGTGTATAGAACTTTTAAATTTAAAAAAGGTAGTCTCAAAAATTTTCAAAATGTGCTCACTTTCTGAATTTTTATCCAAAATAGGTGGCTAACGAACATGACCTTTAATTTAAGGCACTTAAAGAGTGTACTAAAGGGAAATCTAATAGATTCCTTTTTTTAAAAAGTTATCGTGCTCACAGACATACATACAGACACATTCGTAAAAAACTGTTTTTCAGGTTTAGGGGGTTTTAAAACGTGGACATTTGACAAAAACGGGGAAGGTAAAATTTTACACAAGTCTAATACCTTCTCTGATGTGAATATAAAAAGTATACTTTTTTCTCAGAAACACTAGAAAACATATCGAAATTTTACAAAAAATTATACCTAAGAGAAGTCATGCAGTTAATTACGTAATGTACTTTTAAAAAAAGTGGAAGTTTCAGTTTATTCGTGTTCGTCAATTATAATAATTTTTTTTTATAAAAGTAAACACTTTTAAATGTTCTTCGACCCATTCCGGGTAGGATAGGCCATCCAGAAAACTGAAAAAATTTAGCTGAGCCAACATTATTGTAATACCAAGCTTTTGCTTGGTAGTCAAAAAAGTTAAGAACTATGCCGAAGGTGTTAAGTAAAACTGCCTTTTGGATCGAAACTGGCACTCTATCAACACCTGCACGTGTATCGACAATCCACAAGTGCAGCCTGACAGTTCATGACAATTCTGTGTTAAACCTGAGGAGATCCGGCCTATTGTCCTGGGATCGACAATAGATACAGGATCTACTTTTGGAGACGCCTGTCCTAGGTTCTCAAGGTGACTCTTTATCTTCACGTGGACGATACCCATAGCTGAAATCATGAGAGGATGAATAGTAACACGTTTGAATTGCCTCACCCTCATGATTGCTTGTCTTAGTGGGTGATAGTTCTGAATCTTGGTCGCATGAACCTTTTGGATGTCCTCTTGATGAAACTGTCATGTCGTTAACTTTAACGTACTGTGACCGCTTATCAAAAACTACAATCTCCGGCCTATAGGCTGTAGTTCTCGCTTCGAGGACAACCCCTGGGACGTAGTTGTAAAAGGTCATCCATTCCTGCAATAAATTTAGGTTAAAGGTCATCTGCTAGTGTATGATCCCTGCAACATCATTGTGCCCGTCAGCATACTAGTTATGAGCTAACTCTCTACAGCCATCGTATCAAATAAATTTATTTGGATCACCACACAACCGGCACCGATCCTACACAGGTAAGTGGAGCATATACTTTTGGTAATTTCTGGTGCTGATAAACTTGTCCTGTATGGTCACATCCAATTCTTTCAATTCAAGAAATAGTTTGCGTATCCGTAGCCACAGATTGGATGCTCTAATATCCACGTTGGGTTGATCTTGTACACTGAAACGTTGTTCGTGCAATGACTTTCATCTTCATTTACGTGCAATTTGTTTAAGAGGAAGAACATGGATGTTTGTGCTATGTGGATCAGCATGATTTAGAGGCGTGTAATTTGTATCTTATGAACAGCTAGTGCTGCAAAGTAAATTGTCCTGCTTGATCTTGAAAATGCATTCAGTTGTGTGATCTGTGATGCACACAACTGTCTGACATCAAACACGTCTCTGTGTCCCCAGCAAGGTGGAAAGTCTATCCTTTCACATACTTATAGATCCTCTGCTATTCGCAGGATCGTTTGGTCAGTTCTAAGGCTTTATCTTCTTCGGTTTTGATTATTTTTATATATTATATTTAGCGTTTTAATTTTTTGCAGATTGGGCCTTTCAAGCTTTAAGACAAATATTACAGCTTATATTAGATACATCAACAAAGTAGCTTCTAATATGCAGGGCCATTTAAATAAAAATTCTTCTGAAAAACTGACGCAAAAGAAAAGTAAGAATGGCTCATTATATTATATTTAATTGAACTCTGAAATATAAATTATACGAAAATGTATTGTTAGTTTCAGGTAGAAATGGGTCAACTAGAGAAAATCTACGCCAAGATGACGGTAATAATTCACAACAGCAGCACCCCTAACAAACCCATCAATATTATGAACAACAGAACTATCATCGAAACCCACAACAAGCTCCACAAAACTCCGGCTTCTCAAGCTTGTAAATGACTCTTATAGTCATTACTTAACAGTTACATATTTGATTATTTTCAAAAAATTGTTGGGTTAATGCAGAATAAATCGTCTTAAATCCATTGTTACGTCTCAATAGATGTAACTTATATCTTATTCAATCCAAGATGGTTCTTTGTTTTAGAATCTCATTCAAAATAAACTAAAAAAATGACATTAGAATAACTACCAAATTAGAAATAAATTAATAAATTCAAGTTTAACAAGTTAATAAAAATTTATTTGAATGAATACAAATAAATTAACAGTACTGAAAAAAAGGTATACGAAGTTTAAGCTGAAAGATAATTCGAGAAAACGTTAATGCACGGCTGGGCACCTTTCTTGATAGAACTTTAGATTAATTCTACTCGTTTGGTTTCAGTCTACCCTAAATAGGGATAACTAATTAATCAAACAGGAATCGTTAAAAAGAGAGAGAGAGAGAGATGAAAAGATTGACAGGTCAACCCTTTTGCTGGTATTCGTCCTTTTTTTTACAAGTGCCCTCTCGTTTGTTGATGTAGCCGGGATTAAGTAACTTCTGCACAGATGCTAACTTTCAAAAAGGTTTGACATATACTAGGACTTAATAGTAATATGCTAACGGGTCGTCTCTTGGATCCGGAATGAAAGTATCAATGATCTGCAGCTGCGACCAAGCTTGTAATCTGGTCTTTGACTGTAGATAGTGTATACTGCCGACTACTGGTGAATTTAAGGTTTTTAACCTTAGACTTAAAAACTGGGAGTTTCCACTGGTGACTGCATACTTGTAACTGCAAGTTGTACCTGTTGCTGATTCCTTGTTACTGATTTCTTCTTCGTGATCGACGGTATTTATACACGTTGCCCGTCTTTAGATCCACGCAGTGGGACGCGCAGAGGTCCTAATGCACTGTAGTAGTTAATGCATGAGATGCCCATATATGGCTAATGGCGCAGTTGCATGTATCCATCTTTAGATATCCAGAGAAGTAAATAGTTATAGGTGTAGTCGTTAATGCATGAGATGCCCATATATGGTGAATGGCGTAATTGTCGAAATGCATGCATCTATTTTTATACGGCGAGAGGAAGGAAGTTTTGGATGTGGTGGTTAATACATGAGATGCCCATATATGGTGAATGGCGAATCTGTCGAAATGCATGTATCTATTTTTAGATATCAAGAGGAAGTAAGTTTTAGATGTAGTGGTATCACGTGTGAAGATTATGAATATTCCCATGATTATTATACAGACTTAATAATATATAGGTGCAGATTCAAAGAATCTAACTTCCTGTTATTTTCTGTAGGGCTATTTCTAAATATAGAATGATTCTCTAAGTCGTTTCTGTATTAAGTGTCTGTTTATAATTCTCATGTTGATTATTGATGATTGGCGTCTGCAGGATGAAGATTTTATTCCTAATGCATAGGAATGTATGATGAAGAAATTATACGGATATGTTGTACAGCTTCCGGTCTTTTTTAGGTGTAGGAGATTGAAAATATGGTCGGTTTGTATCTTTTTCTTAGTGATTGCTTAAAGGGTCAATAACTGGTGGGCGTTGGCGAAGTAACGCGTAGTATTTAGGGTATTGCGTCGTTCCTTGTGAATCTCGATCTTACAATTGCGTATTGGATTTTAAAAAGGGGTTTACTATTTAAATATGATCATTTAACTTATTAGTTCATTTATTGAATATAAATGTTTTATAAAGATAAATTCATTTCTTATAAATAATAATAATTATTATAAAAGGTGCGGGACGTGACATCTCCCCACCCCCCTTAAGTTTAAGCATGGGAATGCAATTGCCATGATCAAACTTGTTTTTTATTAAAAATTTGTGTATTCGAGGTTGCGTCAGTTGTCTACGTAGCGGATTTTAAATTATATGTACACATGCTTTTGAGTGAAAGGAAAAGATTGGATGTTGTTTTTTACTAAATGTTTTTTTGTTTTGTAACACTGTTTAACAAAATATGACTCACGTGTTCATGGAATGAGATATATCATTTCCAAAGTTGTTTTCTGTGCTGAATTTAAATCTGGCATCTGTTTATTCCCAGTACATCAGGTTTTTGAGATTTTTTTAGTTAAATTTTTTTTCGAAAAATCACAAATCGTATGATAAAAAGCATATTTTGAAAGCTATTATCTTGCACAGTAAAAATAAATATCCATCAATACGCATCGCGCATGACACCAACATGAAAGATCGTTATGATGGTATGAAATTGTTACTTCACAAAATAAATTACAAATCATATGAGTGCTTCATCTGTGGCAATTTTCAAGTCATAAAGATTCTTCTCGGATCATAAATGACTATACAAAATATTGCTGCTTTTTATGGACTTCCGACAGCAGAGCACGAAAACAGCATTATAATGTTAAAGTGCGGCCAGACTGAAAGACGTTAGAACCAGGAAGAACGAACGTTGCTCAAGAACCACTAGTTGATCCTTTAAAAAATCTTACCACCACTATTACATGCAAAGCTCGGCATAGTATAAAATTTTGTCAAAGCGATGGATTAAACCAAAGAAGGTTTTCGTTTCACGAAAAGAAAATTCCCTAAGCTTAGTGAAGCGAAAATCACGGAAAGAGTTTTTCAAAGACCACAAATCTGACAACTGATGTTGGACTGTGATTTCAAAAAGAGCTTCACTGACCTTGGGAGAAAAAATTGGTAGTCAGTAAAAGCTGTTATAAATAATTTCTTGGGGAACAAGAAATACAGAAACTACAGACACCTGGTAAACACCATGCTGCAGAACTTAAATGAAATGAAAGTAAACATGTCACTAAAGATTCCCATTTTTCATTCTCACTTAGACTTCTTTCCAGAAAATTCGAGAGCAGTTAGTGATGAGCACGGGGAAAGATTCATCAAGACATCGCTAAAATGAAAAAGAGGTACCAAGGTAAGTAGAGTGTGAACGCTTTAGCAGACTACTGCAGGAGTCTCATGACTGATGAAGCATGCAAGAAAAAAGTTTCTAGTCAGTAGTAGCAGCTCATAATTATTTTCCGACAGAAACTAACAACCAATAATAAAGAAGGCATATCTCAAACTTTGTAAATGCTGTAAATTCTGTGAATATTGTTAATATTGCAAATTTTGTAGACATATATTTTTTAACCAGTTACAGCTGGAATTATAAACTTTTTTGAACATTTTTCTGCATTAAAGAAAGAAGAGAATAACACGCAGTTGACTGAAAAATAAGTAATATTCAGTCTGGAGCCCAAAATTTCAGCTCCACTTTTCGATAAATTCAGTTCCCTTATCAAAGCATTCCATTTTTTCTGTTCGAATAATTCTGGAAAGTTTCTGGTTGGCTTATATCATAAGCAGCTTTTGTAACGGAAGAAACATTAAGGTGAATAATGGAGTCCTTGCATTTGATGAGTAGCCTCTTACATCTGTTAAACACTACATCTCGTAGCCTTCTCGCATTGCAGGAGAAATTTTTTGTCTGTTTTCGTGGGACGAAAAACCCGCAAACGTAGCGAAAGCTATCGGGTTGATTTTTAAATTTGTGCCCCTTTTTGCAATCGTTGCAAAATGAGATTACAATAAAAGCTTAACGAAAATATATTGAAGTTGAATATAAATGAATTTAAATTCTATAGTAGGTAGCATACGATGTAACCCCACAAAAGACTAGCATCAAACGAAGATAGCCGGGAACACGATATGAAAAAAGAGTAGAGAGCTGATACATGTGTCATCTTATTCCATGAACACATAGGTCATATTTTGTTGAACAGTGTTACTTTAGCGGC
>JAUELO010029079.1:0-10752 GCA_032357855.1 Amphibolips quercusostensackenii | reverse complement strand
TTCTACCGAAAAAGACAAATTTCCAACTAAAAAATTGATTTTTTGAATAAAAGTAATACATTTCCCACCAAAACTGGACCAGTTGAATCTTCCAAAAAAAATTTAATTTCAACCAAAAAAAGAAACACATTTTTTTAAAAATTGTTATATTTTTAACCAAAGATACGAATGTTTAAATAAAATGAATATTCAACTAAAATAGTTAAACTTTCATTTAAAAATAAGTTTTTAACCAAAAAACATTGATGCTTAAAACAAAGTTAAATCTTCAACCAAAAAGGCGAATTTTTAACAAAATAGTTTAATTTCCAACCGAAAAGAATAATTTTCTACCGAAAAAGAAAAATTTTCAACCAAGGAATTGAATTTTTATCTAAAAAAGATACATTTTCCACCAAAACTGGAACAGTTAAATCTTTCGTTAAATATTTAATTTCACCCCAAAAAAATACGAAAAAAAAATTGTTATATTTTCAACCAAAGATATAAATGTTCAAATAAAAAGAATATTCAACTAAAATAGTTAAACTTTCATTCAGAAATAAGTTTTTAACAAAAAAACCGATGCTTGAAACAAAGTTAAATCTTCAACCAAAAAGGAGAATTTTCAACAAAATAGTTAAATTTTTAACGAAAAACAATAATTTTCCACCGGAAAAAAATTTTTCAACCAAGGAATTGAATTTTCAACTTAAAAAGAATAATTTTTCACCAAAACTGGATCAGTTAAATGTTCTGTTAAAAAATTTATATTCAACAAAAAGATAAATGAATTTTCAATCGAAGATGTGGTTTTTTAACTGAAATGAATCTTTAACTATAATTGTAAAAATTTCAATTGAAAAATAAATTCTTAACGAAAAAAACAATGATTCTTAATAAAAAGTTAAATCTACAACCAAAAAGACGAATGATTTACAAAATAGATAAACTTTAAACCAAATAGTTGAATTCTTGATTAACAAGATGAATTTTCTGCTGAAAAAGACAAATTTCTAACCAAATAAGTGCATTTTTGACCAAGGAATTGAATTTTCAATTCAAAAAAATTAATTTTCCACCAAAACTGGAACAGTTTAGTCTCCCATTAAAAAAATTATTTTCAACTAAAAAAAGAAACGAATATTTAGCAAAATAGTTAAATTTTCAACCAAAGATATGAATGTTGAAATAAAATGAATATTTAACTAAAATAGTTGAACTTCCATTTAAAAATAAGTTTTTAACCAAAAAACATCGATTCTTAAAACAAAGTTGAATCTTCAACCAAAAAGAGGAATTTTCAACAAAATAGTTGAATTTTCCACTAAAAAGATTAATTTTTCACCAAAACTGGATCAGTTGAATTTTCTGTTAAAAATTTAATTTCAACAAAAAAAAAACGAATTTCAAAAAAATTGTTATATTTTCAACGCAAGATGTAAATTTTTTAACTAAAATGAATCTTCAACTAGAATAGTGAAATTTTCAATTGAAAAATAGATCCTCAACCAAAAAACAATGATTCCTAATAAAAACTGAAATCATCAACCATAAATACGAATTTTCATCAAAATAGTTGAATTTTTAACCCAAAAGATTAATTTTCTACCGAAAAAGACAAATTTTTAACAAAATAGATAAATTTTCAACCAAGGAATTAAATTTTCAACTTAAAAAGATCAATTTTCTATCAATACTGGAATACTTAAATCTTTCGTTAAAAACTTAATTTTAACCAAAAAAAGAAACGAATTTTTAACAAAATTGTTATATTTTTTTGTCAAAGATGTACATTTGCAACTAAAATAAATCAACTATAATAGTGAAATTTTCAATTGGAAAATAAATTCCTAACTGAAAAACAATTATTGTTAATAAAAAGTTCAATCTTCAACAAAAAAGACAAATTTTCATCAAAAAAGTTAAATTTTTAAACAAAAAGATTAATTTTTACCGAAAAAGACCAATTTTCAATAAAATAGATGTATTTTTAACCAAATATTTGAATTTTTAACCAAGAAAATTAATTTTCAAGCGAAAAAGTCAAATTTCCAACAAAATAGATTAATTTCCAACCAAGGAATTGAATTTGCAAATAAAAAATATTAATATCTCACCAAAACTAAAGGAGTTAAATCTTTCGTTAAAAATTTAATTTCAATCAAAAAAAGAAACGAATTTTCAACAAAATTGTTATATTTTCAACCAAGGATGTAAATTTTCAACTAAAATAATTCTTCAACTAGTATAGTGAAATTTTCAATTAAAAAACCAATTCTCAACCAAAAAACTATGATTTTTAATACAAACCTTAATCTTCAATCAAAAATACGAATTTTGAACAAAACAGTTAAATTTTCAACCAAAAAGATCAATTTTCTACCAAAAAAGACAAATTTTAACCAAGGAATTGAATTTTCAACTACAAAAGATACATTTTACAAAATTGTTATATTTTTAACCAGAGATGTAAATTTTTAACTAAAATAAATCTTTAACTAGAATAGTGAAATTTCAATTATAAAATAGATCCTTAACCAAAAAAACAATAATTCTTAATAAAAACTAAAATCTTCAACCAAAAATACGAATTTTTATCAAAATAGTTGAATTTTCAACCAAAAAGATTAATTTTCTACCGAAATGACAAATTCTCAACAAAATAGATGAATTTTCAACCAAGGAATTGAATTTTTAACTAAAAAAGATAAATTTTCCATTAAAACTGAAATAGTTAAATTTTCCGTTAAAAATTTTATTTCAACAAAAAAAAAGGAATTTTCAAAAAAATTGTTATATTTTCAACCAAATATGTGAATTTTCAACTAAAATGAATCTTCAACTAGAATAGAAAAATTTTCAATTGAAAAATAAATTCTCTACCAAAAAACAATGATTTATAATAGAAACTTAAATCTTCAATCAAAAATACAAATTTTCATCAAAATATTAAATCTTCAACCAAAAAGGCGAATTTTTAACAAAATAGTTGAATTTTCAACCAAAAAGAATAATTTTCTACCGAAAAAGACAAATTTTCAACAAAATAGAAGAATTTTCAACCAAGAAATTGAATTTTCAACTAAAAAAGACATATTTTCCACCAAAACTGGAACAGTTAAGTCTTCCGTTAAAAATTTAATTTCAACCAAAAAAAAAACGAATTTTCAACCGAATAGTTAAGTTTTCAATTAAAGATGTGAATTTTTAACTAAAATGAATCTTTAAATAGAATAGTGAAATTGCAATTGAAAAATAGATCCTTAACCAAAAAACAATAATTCTTAATAAAAGCTTAAATCTTCAACCAAAAATACGATTTTTCATAAAAATAGTTGAATTTTCAACCAAAAAGATTAATTTTCTACCAAAAAAGACAAATTCTCAACAAAATAGATGAATTTTCAAAGAAGGAAGTGAATTTTCAACTAAAAAAGATACATTTTCTACCAAAACTGGAACAGTTAAATCTTATAAAAAAAGTTTAATTTCAACCAAAACAAGAAACGAATTTTCAACAAAATTGTTATATTTTAACCAAGGATGTGAATCTTCACCCAAAATGAATCTTCAACTAGAATAGTGAAATTTTCAATTAGAAAATAAATTTTCAAACCAAAAAACAATGATTCATGATAAAAACTTAAATCTTCAATCAAAAATACGAATTTTTAACAAAATAGTTGAATTTCAAACCAAAAAGATTAATTTTTTACCGAAAAAGACAAATTTTTAACCAAGGAATTCAATTTTCAACTAAAAAAGATACATTTTCTACCAAAACTGAAACAGTTAAATCTTCAAAAAAAAAATCAGTTTCAACCATAAAAAAAGGAACGAATTTTCCAAAAATTGTTATATTTTTAATCAAAAATGTGAATTTTCAGCTACAATAAATCTTCAACTAGAATAGTGAAATTTTCAATTAAAAAATAAATTTTCAATTAGAAAACAATGATTCATAATAAAAACTCAAATCTTCAATCAAGAATACGAATTTTTAACAAAATAGTTGAATTTCAAACCAAAAAGATTAATTTTTACCGAAAAAGACAAATTTTCAACTAAGGAATTGAATTTTCAATTAAAAAAGATACATTTTCTACCAAAACTGGTAAAGTTAAATCTTCAAAAAAAAATTTAATTTCAACCAAAACAAAAAACAAATTTTCAAAAAAATTGTTATATTTCCAACAAAAAATATGAATGTTCAAACAAAATGAATATTGAACTAAAATAGTTAAACTTTCGTTTAAAAATAAGTGTTTAACCAAAAAACATCGATGCTTAAAACAAAGTTAAATCTTTAACCAAAAAGGTGAATTTTTAACAAAATAGTTAAATTTTTAACCAAAAAGAATAATTTTTTTACCGAGAAAGCCAATTTTCAACAAAATAGATAAATTTTTAACCAAGGAATTAAATTTGTTAATAAGAAAGATTAATTTTCCACCAAAACTGAATCATTTAAATGTTTTGTTAAAAAATTTGATTTTAACAAAAAAATAACCGAATTTTTAACAAAATTGTTATATTCTCAATCGAAGATGTCGATTTTTAACTGAAATGAATCTTTATCTATAATTCTGAAATTTCCAATAAAAGAATAAATTCTCTACGACAAAACAATGATTCTCTATAAAAAGTTAAATTTACAATCAAAAAGACGAATTTTTCACCAAATAGATAAAATTAAAAACCAAATAGTTAAATACTTAATTAAAAAGAATAATATTCTGCTGAAAAAGACAAATTTTAACAAAATAAGTGCATTTCCAACCAAGGAATTGAATTTTCAATTCAAAAAAATTAATTTTCCACCAACACTGGAACAGTTCAGTCTCCCATTAAAAAAATTCTTTTCAACCAAAAAAAAAAACGAATATTCAACAAAATAGTTACATTTTCAACCAAAGATATAAATTTTCGAATAAAATAAATATTAAACTGAAATAGTTGAACTTTCATTTAAAAATAAGTTTTTATCCAAAAAACATCGAGTCTTAACAGGAAGGTAAATCTTCAACCAAAAAGACGAATTTTTAACAAAATAGTTACATTTTCCACAAAAAGATTAATTTTCCACCAAAACTGGATCAGTTAAATCTTCCATTAAAAAATTTATTTTCAACAAAAAAATAAACGAATTTTCAAAAAAATTGTTATATTTTTAACCCAAGATGTAAATTTTCAACCAAAATGAATCTTCAACTAGAATAGTGAAATTTCTAATTAAAAAATAAATTCTCAACTAAAAAACAATGATTCTTAATAAAAAGTTAAATCTTCAACCAAAAAGATGAATTTTTTAAACAAAGAGACGAATTTTCATCAAACTAGTTGAATTTTCAACCAAGTACTTAAATTCTCAACCAAGAATTTTAGTTTTCTGGCGAAAAAGTCCAATTTCCATTAAAATGGATGAATTTTTAACCAAGGAATTAAATTTTTAATTTAAAAAATTAATTTTCCACCAAAATTAGAACAGTTCAGTCTTTCAATAAACAATTTCATTTTCACTAAAAAAAGAAACGAATTTTCAAAAAAAATTTTATATTTTTAACCAAATATGTGGATTTTCAACTAAAATGAATCTTCAACTAAAATAGTGAAATTTTCAATTGAAAAAAAGATCCTTAACCAAAAAACAATGATTCTTAATAAAAACTTAAATTTGCAACCAAAAATACGAATTTTCATCAAAATAGTTGAATTTTTAACCAAAGAGATTAATTTTTACTAAAAAAGACAAATTTTTAACAAAATAGATAAATTTTCAACGAAGGATGTGAATTTGCAACTAAAATAAATCAACTATAATAGTGAAATTTTCAATTGAAAAATATATTCTCAACCAAAAAACAATGATTCTTAATAAAAAGTTAAATCTTCAACCAAAAAGACGAATATTTAACAAAATAGATCAACTTTAAAACAACTCGATTAAGAAGATTCATTTTTTGCTAAAAAAGACAAATTTCTAACAAAATAAGTGAATTTTCAACCAAGGAATTGAATTTTCAAATAAAAAAGATCAATTTTCTACCAAAACTGTAACAGTTATGTTAGACATTAAGTTTTTTCAATGAAAATATAATTTTTTCAGTTTTGGTGGAAAATTAATATTTCTAGTTGAAAATTCAATTCCTTGTTTGAAAATTCATTAATTTTGTTGGAAATGTGTCTTTTTCGGTAAAAAATTAAACTTCTTAATGGAGGATTCAACTGCTGGTTTAAACTTTATGTATTTTGTTGAAAATTCATCTTTTTGGTTGAAAATGTGACTTTTTTGTGAGAATCTTTGTTTTTTGGTGGAAATATAATTTTGGTTGAAAAAAATTGCTTTCGGTTGAAAATTTAACTATTTTGTTATAAATTCATTCCTTTTTTTGGTGAATTTTTTGACCGAAGATTCAACTGTTCCAGTTTGGGTGACAAATTAATTTTTTTCAGTTGAAAATCAACAAACAAAATTTCTAGAAAATAGTGATAATAACAAATTAACTATTTTTAAATTAAAATGAAGAATCTTGAACCGGAAAACTCAATTTTTTAAAAAATTAGTTAAATTTTCAACTTGATAGTTGAAATTTAAAATAAAAAAGTGGAATAATTAAATTTTGGATTGAACAAATTAATTTAAACGAAATTTAAATAATATAGTCACATTTTTCACCAAAATAGTGGAATTTTCAACTAAAAAACAGAATTTGTAACAAAACAATTTAATTTTTTGTTAAAATGATTACAAATGGATTGCAATGGATTGCAAGTATAAAAATTTGGATTGTGGGTGGATTTGTCTTTTTTGATCGAATTCAACTGTCCTTAATGTAAAATTAAAGTAGAACTACTTAGTAAAAAATTGATTTTTTTTTTTTTTTGAAGATTAATTATTGCAGTATTTTCATATTCAAATTTTCTAATGTTGGTAGAAAATTAACTTTTTTCTAACGAATTCATATTTTTGGGTTTGAAATTTAACTGTTTTGTAGAAAATTTTACAGATTTTTTTCTTTTTTGCCTGAAACATCCTTCTCAGTTGAAAATGTGAATTGCACCAAAATTTAGCCTTTTGTATAAAAATTCAACTATTTTGGAACAAAATTGAACGTTTCTGTTTAAAAATTTACTTTTTATTGTTGAAAATTAAATTCTTTTTAGAAACTTCGTTTCCTTTTGATAGAAATATCAATAACTATTATATTTTTCGTTAAGAATTTAATTTTTGTTCTGTTGGAAAATGAAATATATACTTTAAAAACATTACTTTTTTTTTGAAGATTTATCATTTGAGCTTAATATTCATTCCTCTGTTTGAAAATTTAACTATTTTTTTTTTTTAATTTAGTGAAAAATTATTTCTTTTTTAACTGAATAAAGATTATTATTTTATTCTCTGTTAACAATTTATCTTCTTTCGTTGAAAATTTAAGAATTTCGCAGAAAATGTACTTTTTTGGTGAAAATTCATATCTTCGGTTCAAAAATTCAACTGTTTTGTAGAAAATTCGTCTTTTTTGCACTTACAAATTCGACACTTTGAAGAAATTTTTTTTATTTTTTCTTACTAAAAAACCTTTTCTGGTTAAAAATTTATTTTTTTTTTTTAGTTGAAAATTTAATTCTTTGTTTGGAAATTCAGATATTTTCTTCAAAAAAATTTTTCTTAGTTGAAAATGATTTTTTGAACTCAAAAATAATTATTCCATTTTTTGTTGAATATTTATCTTTTTCGGTCGAAAATTTTGTGAGGATTATTATTTTTTGGTTAAAAGTTTAAGCTCTTGCTTGAAAAATGATTTTTTAATTTTTTTAATAATTATGAAAGATTTGAGAAGATTAATTTTATTTAATATTTCTGGCAAAATTTTAAATTGTTTAGGGTTTATTTTCACAAAAAAAAAAGAATTTTAAGTTTTGAAGATATCAAAATGTGTAGAAAAAGAATATGGAACACTTTAAGGCAATTTTTTTTTATTTTTGAGGATTTAAAAAAATTTTAGGTGGACTGAATTTTGCAGGATGTTAAGAGAATAAAAAAAAATGTTTTTAGGATTTGTGGAAAAATTTTAAATGATTGTTATGTGATGAATTCTAAGAAAAAATTGAGGAAGATTACAAAAATTTTTTATTATTTCCTTGAACTTTTAAAAAGATTGTAAAAGATTTTAAAGAAAAATTTTATAATTTTGCCATATTTTATTTCGAAAAATTAATTTTAAGAAATTATTCAGAAAGATTTCCAAAATATTCAGAGAAAAATCTGAAAGATTTTAAGACAATTTTTTTAATCTTACAGAATATAAAAATATAAGAAAAAATTTCAATGATTAGGAGGCGTAGAAGGTCTCAAAAAATTAAAAAAAGAATTATCTTAAGATTCGCGTGAATATTTTTAATTAATTTTTATTTTCAAAAATGAACTTTGTGGAAAAATTAGAAAAGTTTTTAAAACATTTAAAATGATTTTCTAAAATTTTGAAAAATTGTGTAGAAGATTTTAAAGCAAAATATTTTAATTTGGTAAGATTAAAATTTTATTTTAAATCGAATAAATATAAGAAATATTTAGAATGATTGAAGAGGTTCAGAAAGAGTTTTAAACTAGAAAAGATTTTTGAAATCTAGATTTTCAAAGATTAAAAAAAAACTCTTGAAGCTGTAAGAGAATTTTGAAAGGTTTGAAAAAAATTAACAAATTTTTCTTAAAATTTTTTGAAAAATGTAGAAGATTATAAGGCAATTTTGTATATTTTGAATGACTTTTTAAAAATTTAAGAAAAATTCGAGTCAATTAAAAATTTTTTAGGATTTGCAGGCGTTTCTAATAGATTAGAAATATTTAAAAACTTGGAAACATTTTTGTAAATTTATTAAATATTTCTGGATTTATTCCAAACTTCTAAGCGTCCTAAACAATGTTTGAAAAGACTCAAATTTTTGCCACTATTTGTGAAATCCTAAAAAATGAAAGAAAATCTTTAAAGTCTTGTAGATTTTTTTTTTGCACATCTAAAATATTAGAATTTTTTAACTTTCTTAAAAATTCCATAAAAATTATATTCATATAAATTTGAAGACAAACCGATAATACGTATTTTCTTGTTCCCAATTATCATAATTTAATTTCAGCTAGAATTTAAGGTTTAAAAACTTTTCACAAATAAATAAGTATTAAAAATTTTTATATTGTATTATTATTAACATTACTTTTTATTATTTATGGTATTGAAAAAATTATTTATTCATTACTAGACAATACTTTATCTTTAAATTTTTTTTTATTTAGAAAACATCTATTATGGTTTAAATATAATACTACACTATTTATCCGATTTAAACTTTTTTTTCAAATAAAAGCTTTTTAAAAAATTTGTTATTTAAGAACAAAGCTGAAATTTTTGTCATTTTTTCTCAAGCGATATTTTTCTTAATGCATACAGATTGATAGAAAAAGATCTTTAAACAGTGTTACAACTATATAAGAATAATTTCTGGTTAGTTAGAATAATTTAAAAAAAAATTTATTGTGTTATAAGCTAATTAATAAAGGAAAATCATTTTTTAGGATTGGCAATGTTTAGCTCATTGATATTAATAGGTTTTGTATAAAATGTGAGATTAATTTATTAATAATAATTAATTTAGGAATAAATGCTTTTTAATGAATAGTTAAACGATTTTTATAAACAAGGTCACAGTTTGGCGCCTTTTTAATGAATGAATTTAATTTTTGTTTAGGGAATCATCTAGGTATGTCTTTTCAATGACTCTTTACGATGATACTTTGAACATGGGCAAAAACAATTTATTATTTGATTAATATATTTATTTAATTAAACAATTATTTAAATTATTCATTATTTATAGAAAAATTCACAGTTTCGCCTTTTCAATTACTATGCTTAATTGTTGTTTGCGTAATCAACTAGGGATGTCTTTCTAATGACTCTTTACTATGATACTTCGCAAATGGACAAAAATTATTTAGCATTTAAAGAATTTGTTTATTAAATTTATGACAATTAAATTATTTTATTTATTTATTTTTAAAATTATTTATTATTTATAGAGTCATTCACAGTTTTGCGCCTTTTCAATTGATAGGCTTAATTTTTGTTTGCGGAATCAACTAGCGATGTCTTTCCAATGACACTTTGCTATGATACTTTGCAAATTGACAACAATCATTTATTATTAAAATAATTTCTATAGACAAGTTCACAGTTTGGCGATTTTTTAATTAATAGGCTTGATTTTTGTTTACGGAATCAACTAGTTATGTTTATTCGATAATTTTTTACTATAATTCTTTGCGAATTGACAACAATTATTCATTACTTAAACAATTTTCATAAGCAAATTCATATTTTGGCGATTTATTAATTGATAGGCTTAATTTTTGTTTATGGAATTAACTTGGTATGTCTTTCTGATGACTCTTTACTATGATACTTTGCAAATTGACAACAATTATTCATTATTTAAACAATTTTTATGAACATATTCACAGCTTTGGCTCAATTTGTGTTTACGAAATCAATTTCTTATGTCTTTTCGATGACTCTTTACTATAACACTTTTCGAATTGACAACAATTATTTATTATTTAAACAATTTTTATAAACAAATTCACTGTTTGGCGACTTTTTAATCAAAAGGCTTAATTTGTGTTTACGAAATCAACTTAGTATGTCTTTCTGATGACTCTTTACTATGATACTTTGCAAATTGACAACAATTATTCATTATTTAAACAATTTTTAT
>JAUELO010029059.1:0-10754 GCA_032357855.1 Amphibolips quercusostensackenii | reverse complement strand
CAGGATGGCGTTTAAGGATTCTAACTTGCAGGTGGGCGTGTAAGTATGAAGAGAAATTTTTGAAATAGGGTGAAAGTAAGCTGGTTAGAGAATGTTAGTGGGATTGAGAAAAACAGAAGGGGGGTGGGAAGATGGAGGTTGAACAGGAAAAGTATTCTAGAACGAATTGACTGCAGATGAATGAAGTGAGAATAATGCACTAAGGGAGGAAGGTATATGAGATGGTTAGGAATAACGGCATGAAGAGACTGAGAGAGAGACAGAGAGAGAATCAGCAGGTAAGAAGAGAATCAGAGAGTCAAGAATTAACGTTAACTATGGGTAAATTATGCCAGGAAAGGGAGCGCAGTATTTGTGTAAGAAAGGAGAGAATAACAGTCAGAAATTTATAGCGAGGATGAGATGTTGGTACATGAAGGGTTTCAATAGGTTCTGGCTTTCTAGGCAGAAAGGAATGTGTGAACTGTGCGAGAAGCGTAATGCACAAGTATTGCACTGGTTGAAGGAGTGCGTAGAGGTGAAAAGGAGTGGAATTAGCATAGATATTGATACATGAAAGGAGGGGTGGACAAAAGGTCAGTAGCATGGGTGAAGGGGGTGTTAAGTAAATAGAGGAGAACAGAAGGAAGAGAAATGGAGCAGGAAAAATTGCAAATAAGGGAGGAAGTAGATATAAGGAAGCTGTAAATATTGTTAGTAGTAGACAAGTATTAGATATAAGCTGCGGAGGTAATAGCGTGCGAGGCAAAGCGATGCGTGCGACGCGTGGCGTAGCGAAGTGAGGAAGGCAAGGCGATAAAAGCGAACGGTTTTAGAAATAAGATGTAGATAGATGCTAATTTTCAACGTTAGTTTTTAGGAAAATTCTGTTAAAGATGGAAGTGTGAGCAAGACAATTTTTCAAGGGTAGCAGGCCGAAAAATAAACGTTCATCTATCAATATTCTTACTACTGATAATAAGTCCTGTTCTACCGATAACCTTTTTACCCTTGGTTATACACGTTTCTAACTTTCCATCTATTTTTCCGTCATTTTTGAATATGCTACCAACACAGTAAATTCTAGGAATATTATTCATCTAAAGTTGGATAAAAACGTTCCAAACAATTGACAACTACACATTATCTGACAACGGATGATTCTTATCTGCCTCAAAATAAAAATTATCTGCCGTTGAATAATTGTAGTTTTTAATTATTTACAGCGTTTTTATCCGTTTATGGATAAATAATATTTCTGACATTTACTGTAAAATAATACGCACTTATGAACTTCTTCTATTCTATCATCGTGTAGGACAATGTTGCATATAGTTTTCTTACTGTCATTATTGCAGTTGCTTTTTTGTCCATCACTTTAGTATATTGGTACAATAGTCGCATTTTCTTAGTCGTCCAGAACTTCCCCTATCCCGATACTTAAACTAATCAATTCGCACAACCTGTGAGGTATATGGTATAAAGTATTTTTGTGACATGATTTTGTATTTTGCAATATAAAGTACACTAAAGTGTATAACAGTAGCTTTGTGTCCATCAACTTCACAGATTAACGATCTTGAGTATACGGGATGTTATAGGGTATTGTTTTAACAAGCTCTCAACCTTCCAGTAAGATCAAAGTCTTTTAACAATGAAAACCACAAAATATTTTTTGTTTACACTATTGGTTTCAGATATCAGGTCATAATGAATAAAAAAAATGATACTGAAAATTTTAGCAAATTTAAAGGAATTTCAAAGATTTTAAACAGTTCATGGTATTTATCAAGAAGTCAAGAGATCACAAAGCTTTTAAAACATTTCATAGAATTCCCAAAAACGTGAAAGATATTAACGACATCAATCTACAAAGAAACTACATATAACGTAACTAACATCAATTTGGTAAAACAAATTATTATTTTTTAATCATTTAGAATATATTTTCTGAAATAGACAGGACTTTTTTTATCTCATACGAACGCAGTTAAATACATCAAAAAATAAGTCTTTTTGCAAAAATTTTAGAGCCCACAAATTTCAAACTTGTTTATCTTAAAGCTGGTCGTTCATTTAGATTTGAAGTAATGAATTTTTGAATAACATTGACATTTCAATTTTTCAAGCAGACTAAAAGTATTTCAGTAACAGAAAAACTGCGATCTTATTTCAAGGCCTACTCAATTCTTCACCTACGCTCGTATTTTTATACATGAGACACAGGAAGATAAAGAAATTTATTTTGGGTCCTATTTTTACTTATTATTTATAATTAATAAGTAATATTTCTTTCCTTATTCTTATTTATTATATTATAATGGAATTATCTAGTATTGAAAAATCTTTTATTATCCTAAATGATCCAAGTATAATAAAGGTAGCAAATATGAAAGATGTTGAAATCTAAAATGAATGATTTCTCTCCTTGCAATCTTTTCATTTCGGAGATTTATTAATGTCTGTGATTAGATATCAATGATAAGAGGTAATGCACAGCAGTCGTTTATCGAGTCACTTCTTGCGAAATTCTTGAAAAATCAGTTTGCTGTGCTTTATCATTGCGACTATTCAGAAGAAATGAAGATTATTTTTGGCATTCTTCTCACATTTCTTGGATTGTTTAATTTAATATGTGAGTGTATTATAACATTATAATAAATATTTGTGAAAAATACATTAAATACTTTTAATTGTTAAAAAATAATGAAGTCAATAAAACATGAAAAATCTTCGAAACTCGGCGCAGACACTTTTTGGACATTCTTAGTCGTATTTCAAAAATCCGTGAAGGCTTTTAAAATTTTATTAGCTTGATATAAAGATAAGAGGGCAACCGCTGTGTGGCATTGGTTTTAGATTTTTGTTACAAAATGTCAATAGTAACTTTCCTAGATGTCATTTTTATGTAAATTTATAAGCTATCCAACGGTCTTTTGAAAAAGTTTCTTGCACTTTTTCTAAAGAAGCAATAATGTTCCGAAGTTATTTACATTTATGTTCTTACATGTGATGTCACATTCTACATTAACTTTAGGAACATAAATTTTTTGTCTAAAAAATTAGGTGCAGATGGATATCCAGACTATCTTGGTCCGTTTACAATTTTTATCGAAATGCAAACTGGCTCTTATTTTATGAAAAAACTGAAAGAAGTGGAGTTTTCGGCAAAAGAACTACCCGTAAACTGGATGAAGCCTCGGAATAATTCTTCTCCTTTCGAGGACTACAACGTTTTTATACAAACTTTAGAGAATCGGCGTTTTGTTACAAAAGCAAAGCGCTTACGTCAAAATGCAGGTACAGCTAATCATCTTCGTCAGCCTTCTCCACATATGTCTTATGTTCATTTAGACAATGATCTTTGGTTTGAAACTGAATCTTTCCAAATCTTCAATTTGAAAACCAAGCAAAGTAGTCGTGAATTGAAAAATAGCATTTTCGTAACAATGCAAGGAACTAATTTAGTCTATACTGCAAAATTAAAAACAATTCCCACATCAGAGCCATCACAACCACTAAAGTCACTACGCGACACCATAGAAAATTTTTTCAGGACTCCGCGCCAAAATAGTGCACGAGTATATTACCCTGGTTTTTTTTACTGATAGAATGTGCTTTCGGAAGCTATATATTTTTTTGAAAATTCAGGTATACTTTTAAATTATTTACTTTTCGAGTTCTGGAACCAAAGTTCTGGAATTCTCATAGTCAAATCTTGTATACGTCTTCTAATAACTCTTTCTCTTGTCCCTCTTATCACAAATACCTTATGCTAATTTTCCATATTCACACTTCTAGGAATACAAATCATAGTAATCATCTTGGTCATCAAGACTCCGTAATTTTTATTCCAAAAAATTTAATGTATTTTACAGAACTTATGTACATTTCATCATGTCAATAAATAAACTCTAAGCTTAATAATGATAAAGTCTTCTTTTTCTACGATTTTGTACATATTATGGGATTCCGCATTATAAAGTGCATTAGAACGTAAAACAATAGGCTTGTATCCATCAAATTTAGAGATTAACGATCTTGTGTAAAGGATCTTTTGGGATTGTTTGAACATTCCCTAAAAATTAAAGAAAAGATCAACATTCCATGAAAACCAAAATGACACAAGCTTTTTTGATTAAAAAAACTATGTTCTAAAATCACTTTACCGGTAAAAATATTATTACTAGTTGCTACTGCTCAACCAGAATCTTTTGACCATAAGATTGTTCACTGTATACTTTCGTAACTGTACTAATTATACTATACTGTGCTGATATGACGATAGAAAAATATCTGTTTTTTTGTCTGATCTTTTTAGTTTTATCATCATAAACAGATCACCAGTTATCGCAATAGTATCTTATTTGCAAGAATGCTTTGTATTTTACTTTTAAAAGGACTACTCGGCCCGCAGAACCTAATCAATGAATACTAAATACTAAAAAATGTTTTAGCATTTTATCGAAAAAAGTATGTTCTGAATAATGCTCAACGTGATTTGCTTTGCTGATATGGCAATTAGAAAATCTCCTGTAATGTGGATTGTCAAAAATCAGTGGTGCTGGTGTTACGTATATTATCATACATAATGTATGCCCTGCTAGGGCATATCCCTAGCAGGGTGCGCGTGATTCACTCGTTGAGGAAGAGAGAAATGTGGGGTGAAGGTATAGATCGTTAGTTAATTGCTTGTAGCTAGTATTTAAACAATCTATGAGCCTGCTGTTCTTCGGACTTCACGAATCTTCGATCTTAGGGATCAGAACTGCGTGTCCTTCTACTTATTATTATCCATTGTCACTTGTTCACGGGTTTTACCCGTTTTTGCGTCATCAGCCACGGACTCAGTCAATTGCCTAATGATATGAGGACGTTCTTTATTAATTTAATACGATGTTTAAAACCTTTTACGATGATGTTGCAGGTACAAAATTAGGAGCATCCTGTACTTTGAAGTACGCTTTTTACCATCTGCCACTAGACGAAATAACAATAGAATGAATAGATGCATGCTTTACATTGTTTCGTATTGTCTTCACTTCATGCTTCAGCTAGCTATACTTATAGATCTTGGTTTTATAGGTTGCTTGCAAATTCCGGTTGAGTGTACGAGCAATGTCGATGATGTAGATTCTTCCACCTTTCTTATCTCGCATCACGACGTCGGGACGTTTTGCTCGGATATAGTGATCCATCCGGATAGTAAAATCCCAATATACGATGTAATCTTTGTTTTTTGAAACACATACAGTATTGTATCTATAGAAAGTCATCCATTTTATCAGAAGTCCTAGGTTTAGGAAAAGTTGTTAATGTATAATGCCCGACACATCATTATGCCTGTCCGTATATTCTTTCTGAGCCATTACGCGACAACTACCAATGATGTGCTCAATAGATTCGTTGGTATCTCCACATAACCGGAACCGATCAATTACGCCTTAATGTAACACGTGTTTGCGATAATTTCTGGTGCTGAAAACCCTGTGCTGAATCGCAATGACGAATCCTTCTGTTTATATATACAGGACGTCCTATCTCAGCAAAATATTGGATGCCTCACTATCCACTCTATGTTGATCTAACGTTTTGGGGTGCTCGCCGTGGATAGCTTTCTGTCTCTATTGCGTTTCTTATCCCTCTATGGCTTCTGTCCTAATATTCAAGGCCTCCTCTGAGCACAAATTCGAGGGCGTGTAGTCAAGATCCGCTTCACAAATGTTGTTGTAAAGTGCAACATTTCGATGGCTGTTAAAATAGTCACTCAACTGTAAAACTTGTAACTCACACAGTTTGTTGAGATCTACAACGCCTCCAAATCGCTCTGTGGCGTGGTAGGACTACTATTTCAATCGCTGAATTACTACAGTGCATTCGATGCTTCTTCATTTCTACGTAGATGATTCTGTTTAATTGTTCAAGGTCGGTGTTTGACCATTTCATTAACCCAAAGGAGTACGTGAGGACAGGGATGGCATAATTTTTAATTGCCCTAATCTTGTTTGCTGAGTTAAAAGAACTCTTCAGAACCAATCTGAGTCTTGTAGTGAAGGCAGTCGTCAGGCTTTTCCTAACTATCGTACGCTCAATACCCTCAGGTTCAAGAGTACCCAGATATTTATATGACTCGCCCTTAGCCATTGCCTCGATTTCATTCTTGAAATCGTTCTCTGGCTCCGCGGCCCCTAATTTTCCTCTAGTTAATGCACGCTTCTGCATTTATCTAGTCTAAACTCTATATGGATATTATTGGAAAACTGCTTTGTGACATCGATCGCTTGCTGTAGTTTCTGGTTCGAAGTAGCGTATAGTTTCAGGTCATTCATGTATAGAAGATGGGCCACTCATGATTATTATTATTATCTAAATCGGCCCATCATCAATGCCACACCTACTTATGACCCGGTACTTCGCTACTGAACACGGTCGCGAAACGCGGCAAAAGATTAGCAGATTTTTTATTGTCAGTCCTTGTTTTATAACTCTATATTCTGCTTGCGCATTCGTTCTCATTTGCGAGTAAACAAGCTGGATACCCCGTCTATAGGCACCGGAAATCACACTGGAGAGCTATATAAGGATCCAACATTCATCCTGGAGAGCCCGTTTGTAGGGTTTTAACATTAATCTTGGAGAGCCTACTAATAGGGCTTCAACATTTATACGGAAGAGCCCGTTTATAGGGATACAAAAAGTCATCCTGGAGAGCCTCATAGGGATCCAACATTCATACTGAAGAGCCTATTCATAGGGATCCATCTTTTTTACAAACGATAGTTCCAAAGCCAAAGACTGAAACCAACGATTTGAAATATTAGATTTATATCGACCGACAAGGAAAAACACAAATTCATTCACGCACACGGACATACACATATACAAAATACAGAAAAAGGGTCCAGAATTAAAAGTGAGAAATTGGAATTGAAAAAAAAAATTAAATTAAATTAAATTAAAATGTCCTTATCAGTCATCTGCCGTGTACGCGGGATGCCCACAGAAGGCGACCTTAGCCGCTGTCATTGTTCACGCCTAGAAAACTCTAGACGATGTGTCATATGTTTAGAAATACTGCCTTCTGAATGAAATGCAGCAAATATTGCAAATATTGGTGTCAAGGGGAACGCTTGTGTCTATTATTTTTACATGTTTAGCACTTTTATCTAACCAGAGGACATCCTAACGATTTTGTCTTACTAAAGTGTCAGTCAGGATAGTCCTGTCCCAGTAAAGGAGATGGTGTTTGTTCTCTAGTACTTTAACTGGGCTACATTTGTAGTAAGGCTCAAAACTTCCAGTTAGTTAGTGTTTAGGGCAATTTTTTGCTTAATTATCCTAGCCACATCATTATGTCTGCGCGTATATTTTTGTGAGACAAGCATCCCACAGCCTTTAACGATGCGCTCGATGATCATATTAGAATATCGGGAAAGGCGACATTTGTCAATCATGGCCGTCATATTACGATATGTTTTTAGTAATTCCTTTTTTTAATTGCCCTACCCTGGATGGTAATGACAAATCCCTACGTCACCGGGAAGAGTTCTCCCCGTCTTAACCAGAGGTTTCTGCCTGAAGGCCATCCCATCTGTGGAAGATGCAGTCACTCCCGTCTCTTGTTCGAAATAGCACCACATTGAATACTCATCGTGATACGTTTGAAAATTGATGCGCAGCCCTGGCATATTTGTAGCAGGGTCAGTTGAGGGCTCTCAACCAAAAAATCCCCAAAAGACGCAGATAGTATTCTGCTGCTTGCTATTACTTGCCGATGTTCTGGCTTGACAGTAGCCCTTGCAGGTATCCCGGTGAGATCTACCTGTCTACCACGTAGTTCACCACCACTTTTTTGCATGCTGCAGCCCCCAGCTGTGGCCTCAGGGGCGTCATAACCATCCTCGAGCAGCAACCAACTTATTATAATAATAATAATTATTACTATTATATTATTTGAATTGGCTCACTAATTTTCCCACAGGTACGCATGACCCGGTACTTCGCCACCCAATACGGTCGCGAAACAAGGCAAGTGATTAGTAGCTTCGTTGGTGTCAGTCGTTGTTTCCGAACTATATATTCTGCTTGCACTTTCGTCACAATTCGCGAGTATACATACTGAAGAGCTCCTCAATAAGGATCCGACAATCACACTGGAGAGCCCGTTTATATGGATCCAACAATAATACTAGAGACTACATTTATAGAGATCTGAAACTTTATCCTGGAAAGCCTAATAGGGATGTTATAAATTAATTGTATACGATGTTTGAAATCTATGGCGATTTTGTTGCAGGTACTAAATTGTAATCATAGTGTCGGTTGGAGTTTGCTTTTTACCGCTGTTGCCCTTAACTAGCGGCCACAAGCGTTAAAAGTGACAACAGTCACCTCTAGATACTTTTCTAGAGCAATGATCTGCCATTTGCTAGGTTTTTAGTCGCTTGCTTGCTGATGGTCTAAAAAGTTTATTACAATGTGACTGGTGTTTGGTAAAAACACCTTCTAAGCTGCTGCTAGTAATCTACTGACTCTTAAATGTTTAAGATGTTCAGTTCATCTTGCATGCACACTGTTTGTGGTTGAAATCACAAACAGATAAATGGATGCATGTTTCACATTGCTCCATATTGTCTTTACTTGGTACCTTAGCTTGCTATAAATATAAATCTTAGTTGTGTAGGTTGCCTGCAGCTTTTGGTCAAATGGACAAGCAATGTCGATGATGTAGACTCTACCACCTTTTTTCTCTCGCATCATGATGTCGGGTCGATTAGATTGGCACTAGTCAACCACGTCTTGATATAACACTTGTTTTTGATGATTTCTGGAGCTGAAAACGCGTTACTGAATCGCAATGACTAATTCTTATATTTGTGAACACAGGACGCCCATTCTCAGCCAAATATTGGATGCCTCTTTATCCACTTTATGTTGATCTAACGTTTTAAGGTACTCGACGTTAATAGCTTGCTGTCTATATTACGCTTCTAATTTCTCTATGGCTTTTGTCCTGATATTCAAGGCCTGCTCTGAGGACAAATTCCAGGGCGTGTAGTTAAGATCCGCTTTACAGCTGTTGTTATAAAGTGCAACATTTCTCTGGCTGTTAAAATATTCACGCAAATGTATAACTTGTGACTCACACAGTTTGTTGAAATCTGTGCGAACCTTACATGGATATCATTAGAAAACAGCTTTATGACATTGATCCCTTGCTGCAGTTTCTGTTTTGAACTAGTTCATAGTTTCAGGTCATCCGTGTATAGAAGATAGGTCACTGGATGTGCATCCTCATTATCATGTATTCTTAACCCATAATACATGATATTGAATGTTTTGCCTAATAGATTCAACAATAAACAGAACCAAAGTGCACTGAAGGAGTGTCCTTACAATATACCCAGCGTATCGCGTATTTAACTAGTCACCCTTAGTCGTACATGATCAAAATAATTAATTTTTGCACCCCAAAGTATCATCGCACGACTTAGGAAATTAATGATGCGTGGGCGGATTTTGTGAATTTTTACGACTTTAAGCAAAAAGTCATGTAGTACGGAAGGAAACGCTTGCTTGTAGTCAATGTATGTCATGTGTAAGTTTCTTCAATGTTTACAAGCTTAAGTTATAGCAACAGCGCCTATGGTGACTAGATCTTAACTGGCTCGCGAGTTTTCACAACATCCTTTTTGTTCTTCTGTAAGAATGTCATTCTTATTGCAGTAGGAATATACCGTATCTGCAATGATAGCTGTAATACATTGATAAATTGTTGAAAGACAGGTTATTGGTCGAAATTCAGATAGATTTTAAGTATTTAGTTTTTTAGGCAACATGTATGTAGTACCCTTGAGCACAAAGCCTGGTATCATATCTGTGTGTTCGATGATCTTCTGAAAACAGCTTGCTAACGCAGAGTGCACACTCATCAGGTACTTGTACTAGAAGTTGTGCGCGATATCAGAGCCTGCAGCTTTTCATTTACTTGTTCTTTTTAATACCGCTAAATCATCTAAATCTGTAATGTTAGTCATCTCCATTTCAGGGTTAATTCTAGCTCGTGTTTCTCTAATTGGAACTAGGCAGCGCCCGAATGACTTGTGGTCATTTTTGCCTAAACAACCCGACCAATAGTAAGTCATGTCTTCTAATAAGAGGACTTTGATGTCTTTCTGGTTATTTTGCTTCGCACTAAGTTCCCGATAGAACCTTTTTCCATCAGCCTGGAAAGCTCGATTTTGTTGCTGTCTGGCACTACTTTTCTTGCATAGTCGCAGTCCAGCAGTAAAAACATCAAGTCTCTGTCGCTGAAAATATATAATCCCATCCTATATCGATGGTGTCAATGTCTCAATGTGCCGAGGGTAGCTGATTTCACTTACATGATGTATTAGCTTTCTGGTTCTATTTCCTTTCTTATATTGAGTCAATCAACCCAATTTGCATCTTACTTTGCTAACATTTATATCCAACTTAATCTTTCGTGATGTATTTTGATCCCTTTCTAGGAAAAATACTTCATTTGTAGACCTAGTTCTGCGGCCCAACGTTTCGAGAGGTGACACAGCTGTACAATACACAAGAGCTTGCACCTCTCACGCAGTAAGAGTTTCGTTTAAATGTATAGGTAAAACCTTGCTGTTCAGGTGTTTTATTAGTACACGCGGATCTTTTGTGTTATTTATCTTTGGCAGAGAATGTCTTTCTGTTGGTTCTACATGTCTGACCAATGGTAAGGCATGAACAAAATTGCTTTCAAGGTTGTGCAATTT
>JAUELO010028984.1:0-10757 GCA_032357855.1 Amphibolips quercusostensackenii | reverse complement strand
TTCATAATCGAAAAAAACAATCAACATTGACTGGATGTTGTTTCGACTTTGACGTGCTTTTTTTGGTCGGGGCGAGGATGCATGCTTCCATTGCGAAGATTGTTGTTTAGTTTCCGGATGATAGCCGTAAACCCATGACTCATCAATAAATATTATCTTCTTCAACATATTGTCATCAGTATAAACCATTCGCTAGATGTCCTGGTTAATTTCAAAGCGAAGGTTCTTCTGCTCTGCTGTGAGCAACTTTGTAATGAACTTCGCACACACACGAGTCATTCCTAATTTTCTAGTTAAAATTTCCCAAACAATAGTTTTGGGTATTCCAATATCACTTTCGAGCTCTCGCACAGTCAAACGACGATCTTCCATTATCGCGAGTCGCACACGCTCGATGTTTTGTGGTGTTGTTGTCAACGAAGTTCGGCCAGAATGGGCGTCGCTGTCAATAGATTCGCGGCCATTTTTAAAGCGATTGTACTACTCATATTTTCGAGTTTTACTTATACAGTTATTATATGATAATAATAATATAATAATAATAACATTATTATTATTTTTTTATTTTTATAAAAATAAACAGAAACGGTTCAAATGATGCAAAAAAGCAAAATCTGATGCAAATTGGTTGCTCCGTACTTTCCGTCATTTTCTACCACAACGAAATGCGACGACCACGAAAAACACTTTGTAAAGAAACACACACTGCGCATGAACTACACGTACTACTAGTGTCGGCTAGCAACTGATAAGTTCGTGAGGCTTTACCGTTGACGTTCATGCCTGGCAGAGGGCGCTCGAATATTCTGGCGCGGAGGTTTATAGGTTTTCCCGATACTTTTCGGACAGCCTTCGTATATGCATACCAAAACAAGAAAAACTGGTATTATCAATATTCGATGGTGATGTCTATGCAATATTCGAGAATAGTAATGTTCTTGCTGAAATATATGCACATAGTCCACGCACTAGAAGTGAAGCACGGGCAAAAATAAACATGAAAATCAACACGATTACCTTCTTGACTACAGATGAAGTTAGGGAAACTCTAGTAGGTTCAAAACGCCTGATCGAAGTTAATTATGTAGTACAGCTTGTAAACCAAAAGAATTTATACAATTGAAAAAATGTAAAACTAAGATATCAAACTCTATAATCCAAAGTAATTTTAAAATGTTACATGTAACTTGTATTTGCAAACGATAATAAAATGTTAACGTATCATGATTTCCAAGAATTTAATTTTTTCGGTAAGGGCCCCAGCCAGTCTTTTCCAAAGGCTATTAAAAAAAAATTTTGTTCAATATAGTGACGCAAATGAAAAATTTCACCGCGGAAAATTTTTTTAGGGAATATGTTATCAGTATTATTGGTGTTTTGGCCCGCTAATATTTATAAATTAAAGACAATATTAATAAGGTGGCCGATTTGTATACGTTTTTTGTATTTTTCTTTATTTTCAATAAATTTTTTCTTATAAAAATCTTATTTTGTTTAACTAATATACTAAATTAATTTCTTTTACGTGAGAAATTCTATTTAGAAATTTCCTAGTGATTTTTCACGTAAAGATCAGAATAATGGAGGATTAAATTCTTTCAAATAAGCTAATTGGTATTACTATTTTGTATTCAATATTGAAACATTTACATTTTTCATTATTTAAGTTAAAATATATTTCATTTTTAACAAAATAGCTAAATTTTTGCCTAAAAAGATTTTCTACAAAAAGATACAAACTTTCAAATGAAAGACTAATTTTTAACAACAAAAAAAGTAATTTTGAACACCAAAAATTGCAATAATGACAAAAATGTTGGAACTTTCAAGCAAGTATAAGGAATTTATAACAGAAGAATTTATCTTTCAACAAAATATTTACATTTTGAAGTCAAAGATTAGAACTTTTGCAAATACACCTTAATTCTAAGCGAAAAATTTAATCTTTAACCAAGAAATATGACTTTTATACATTTTTAACAAAAAGAAGAACAATTATCAACAAAAAGTTCAATTTAGTGCATTAATGTTATTTTTTCGTCCTGGGTAATTATTATTATAATTTCTTATTCTGAAATTTTCTGACTGCTGCTCAAACATTCTATTTTCCTTCCTCCAAAAATTATGATTTGACTAGTAATCGGCAAAATTAAATTTAAGAAGTTAATTTAAAATGTTAAATTTTTAATTAATGAGCTGCATGTATAAAAAACGAATTTTCAACGAATTAGATCGGCTCGCAAGTTCAAGCGCGCCTAGGGTGCGCGGCTGTTTTATCTCGAGCTTAGCGCTTCATAATATATTTACTTCGCTCTTCGCGCTCGGCTCTTTTCATTTTTCAGACTTTGTGCTCGGCTTCAATGAAAAAAAAGTTCACTTGCAAATATTATAAAATTGTCGAAACCTCTACGATTAAAGTAATTTTTAAATTTGTTTTCATTTTAAATTAAAAAGTAAGTTTATTTACTGAAGGTTCTATCGGCCTTGAGGAACACATTCTCATTACAATGCTTGCACTTCGCGCTTGATTTTTTATATATATTTATATAATTTTTAAAAAAACTATATAATGACTATAATTTATTGCATGTTTTCAAGCACAACAAAATTTTTGCCGGATTAGGATAACCTTTGATTTAATTATAACATTATTGAAATAATTAGCGTTTTCCCACTTCTTCTTTTCAAGTCCCAAGAGATACTTTTCATTTCTCGAACAACAGTTATAGTTTGACGCACAAAAAATGCTACGAAACAAGCTACAATAACATTTAATTTAACAAAATTTTCCGTTTTAGTTATATCTGAAAATTTGTTTCAGAATCATATACACAGTTTGCACACTCACTGTTGCGCGCACATTCGCGCTTTGCGCTCCATACTTGATTAAGAAATTATATAAACAGTGCGCTCCACGCTTGGTTCTGTGCATCGTATGATAAAAAACAAAAAGTTTGAGCGCACTTACGGTACGCGATTTGGTCTTTGCGCTTTGCGCTTCAAAATACATTGAACGCGCGCTCTGCGTTTTGTGTTATATGTTCTTTATATAAAAATCACTATATTTGTAATTGACTTAAAATATAATTTTTCACCAAAAGAGATTAATGTCTAATTCAAGTTCTGAAATCATTAAAAAAAAATATTGTTATTTTGAAATAAATTTTCCAAAATAGAGGAATTTTCAAACAAATATTTAAAGTGTAAACTAGAGAAGACAAAATGTCAACCAAACATGGAATAATTGAATTTCTATTTCAAAAAATTAATTTTCACCACGAAGAATTTAAACAAAATATTTAAATTTGGAAAAAGAGAATTTTCAACTATAGTGGTGAATGATTGACCAAAACAGTTGATTTCCAACAAAGAAGATTAACTTTCTATTAATTAGTTAAAGTTCTAACCAAAAAATATGAATTCTAAAATAAAATATACTATGTGATATTCCAAACAAAAAAAAATTTTATTTTAATCTAAAGACAGCTGAATTCCACTAGAAAAAAGAATTTTCGAGAAAATAGTTTGATAATTAACCAAAAAAACCACGGCTTCTATTAAAAAGTAATTGTTAAGAAATTTGTCCAAGAATTTAAGTTTTCTCTTCTTGAAGTAGTTTTCAGCGAATAGAACAAAAACTGCGCGTCCAATCAAAAAGTAATTTATAGGAAATTTGTAGATCTTATTAGGTGCACATTTTTCGCTCACTATCTTTTTATGTATCTTATTTTTTTGAAGTTAAAACAATAAATTGTTTCAATGTTCATGTTCTATAAATAACCGTAACTAAAATTTTTAAATCTTGAAAAAAATGGTTACAAAAATTTTCGAAACGCTTTAATTTCTAGAATTTTCATTCAAAATATCTAGGTAATGAACTTAACTTTCAGTTTCTAATACCAGAAAAGTATACTAAAGGCCAATCTAATAAAATGATTTTTTGAAAAGTTATTGTGCTCACAGTTAGAAAGCCATGCATGCATACAGACAGACAGACACATTCATAATTCGTTTGAAAAAGATCGTTTCAACTGCGAATATAACTCAATTTTCGTAGCGAAATTGATTTCATTCAGTTTGTTTTAAAAATTAAATTTAAACATTTTGCTTTCTTATTTGAAATCAAATTATTTTATAGTTTTAATTAGTCTTATTCAGTTAATAAAAATTAAAATTTCCGGTTAAAAATTTAAGATTTTTACGGAAGAAAATAAATGAAAAAGAGTTGCCCATTGGAAATGAAGGTACTTTGTCGTGAATTATTTTTGGTAGGACGCGAGTTTTTAGTGTTAATCGTAAAAAACTACATAAGAAAGAAAAAAATTTGGACAAAAGACACAAGTTTCGTAAAAATAAATAGACCAAAGTTGCTCACCCATAAAAGAGATACAAATTTCTTATGCATCATTTTTTTACAGGAACAGTAGTTTTTGTTTGAATCTTAAAAAATAACATTGAAAATAAAAAAATTTAATTTTTTCAAGAAAGACATGAGGTGAAAGAAAAAAACTGTAAGACAAAAAATGTTTACTCAAAAAGGATTAACAAATTCATCATGAATGATTTTTCAGGTAGACGAGTCGATTTTCTTCGATTTGTGAAAGCTGGGGTTAAAAATAAAAAAATAAAATTTCTGAAAAAACGACGCAAGCTACAATAACATTTGACTTAACGAAAATTTTCACATAAGTTATATCTAGCCCACGCTAGAATGCGTGTTGTTAGTTTAAATCGTAAAAAATGTCACTGAATATAAACAAATTAAATTCATAAGAACACGACACAAGTTGATATAAAGTGTTTAATTACCCCAATTACATATGAGATTGCAATTAAGATAACAGATATGTACTCTAATCATTCGCCAGAATATTTGTCCAATACAATGTAAATTAAAATCTTAACTCACGTATAAATCACTTTTGCTGCTGGTTACAAATAATAGGGATCTTTTACATTGTGGTCTCTATTTTAAGGGTGATTCTTAGTTCTATTGGAAAATATAATATTATACTCTGTTTTTGATTTTTACAAAATATTCAAAATATTCACAAATAAAGATGTATGCCTCGTAATATGCATTTTATCCTAATAAATAATACTTTTCGTTTGCTCTTTTATTAAAAGTTTTTAAATGGAAATCCACCAAATCTTATCAAATCCTATGTATAATTACTCTCTTGAATTGCATAATTATTTTAACATTTTTAACGCTTATTTTTGAGGCCATTTTTGAGGCCTACTCGTTCTTAAAAAAATGCGATCGTTTGATACTTCTTGCAGAATTAAATCCACCGTTCGATTTTTTGCCGAACGAAGACCTTACTCCTGGTGTTCCTTGTGCTGGCTTATCTCCTCCTTCTTTTCTTAACACACAACATCCCCCTGCCAGTTTTTCTTCTCCTGCCAGGCCACTAATTCTACTCACTATTAATATTCTAAATTTAATAAATTTCGGAAAATTCTTCTATTTGCCTGAGTTATTTTTTGGTTACTTCAATTATGTATGACCGTATTCTCCGGCCAGGTCTCCTTTTTCTGCCGAGACTGGTCCCTCTGACTTCGGAAATGCACTTTTTTTGCAGATAAGTCAATAAAAATACTTTCAGACCGAAATCGACTTAAGCCTATTTCTATTCAAGAACAAATTGTATTATCAGCATTGGGTGGCGACGTCTTTGCAATATTCGATAGTAGTTATCTTCTTGCTGGAATAAATGCATATAGTCCTCACATTAAAGAAGTAGCACGGTTAGAAATAAACGTAGAAAGCGGCACAATTACCTTTTTACCACAGATGAAATTAGGGAAACTCCAGTAGGTCCTAAGCGTTCAATCGAAGCTTATCATGTACTAAAGCTTGTAGACCAAAATTATACACACCATTAAAAAACGTGTAAAGCTGAAATATCAAATTGTTTATTATCTATATATGTTAAAAATTTTACATGTAACGTTTATTTTCATGAAATAATAAAATTTTAATATATCATGGTTCCCGAAAATTGAAGCATTTGGCAATGCCCTAGTCAGTCTTTTTTAGAAGCAAATAAAAAAAGTTCTGTTCCATTCACTTACGCAAATAGAAAATCTCACTGGTGAAAAAGAATTTCAGGACTGATTGAAGCATTCTTAATTATATAAAATTACTCTTCTCATCAAAATGAGCTATGAATATTTTATTTATAACCTTCTGCTATGATACTTTCCACTTACACAACAATCGTGTATTATCTAACTAAATGTAATAAATAAATGCATTATTCGAACATTTTTGAGTACATAAGCCTCGTTTTCTTGATGTGATACTTTCTACTGACACAACAATCATATAATGGTTTTTGTTAAAAACTTTTTCTACAACATACTATCTCTTGATTTGTAATTTTTCGAAAAAAATTTTGATCTAAAAAATCTCGGAAAACGGACGTGCTGCTGAGAAGTGGAGGCCAGATTTAGATTCAGCACAAAAAATTACTCTGAAAATGACATCTCTCATTCCATGAGCACATAGATCACATTTTGTCAATAATACAGATAAATATTTGAAAAGTTTTTTTCTTTGTTTCGCTTTAATAACTGAGTTTGCTGATTCTTTCGAGTTAACAACTTTTGTCTATAAAGTGTTTTTTGTCTCTTGTATCGTTTAAAAAAAAAAATCATTCTTTTTTTTCTATGTTACTTTTTTTCAAATAAAACAAAATCTATGCATCGCATCGAAAATTAATTATGACAAACTCTCATCTCTCTTTTGTATAAGCAACTTTACGCGTCTTCACCATTGGATATAGATTTGCCACTTGAATGCCCACGTGTAGAGATAGTATTTCTTAATTTGCGCATGCTTCAAGTAATAGAATAAGACTTTTAATTGAAAGTCCACATGCGCGAATGGTACTCTCTCAACTGTGTACCTCTCAACTAATATGATTTGTTTTTCAACTCACAAGTCCACATGTACAGACGGTACCCTTGCAACTGCATACGTCTCAATAATTACGATTATATGCGGCCCTATTAATGTATATTTTTTAAGATAGGTAAAGCAGATAAGGGGTGGGATTTCTGTTCTCTTTAATCTAATTGATTTAATCTCTCTTTTTATCGTATGGAATTAGCCGGAATTATTTTATCTTTTTTAAACAATAGAATTCAATTATCTATCTTCATCTGCTGTGTCAGCAAGACAGTGGTGTGCGCTGGCATCGCGGGTATTTGTAGGTTTGTTTTCTTGAAATTCTAGTACCTGGATCGTGCCCTAGTATGAGGAAATCAGAGGGTTATATCTTAGGGGGCTAGGATGTTTAATGATAGGAGAGAGCTGGTTCGGGGTTTAGGGACATTAGGTTCATGGAAATGAGAAGAAAGGACCAAAGAAAGTTTTGCGCTGGAGACATTATGAAGCAAGTTGGGCTTTGCTGTTAGGAAATAGATCTAAGTCACGTTGGTGTTGTAGTCGAAAGGAAGGGTCTGGGTCGCAAAAGTGTTGGTGTCGAGAAAAAGGATCTGATCACGATAGAACTATGGTAGAGAGAAGCGTCTGTGTCGCGGTGGTCTTCAACCTTTTTCTGAGAGTTGTTAGGGTTGCGAGGTTCTGGAGGATTTTGTGAAAGGGGGTGGGGGGTAATTCTGTGTCTTTTTAGTTTCCCTACTGTTTCGGTGATTAAAGTACGTTTGCGTTCCGGTTGTCTGCAGGTTGGAGGTGTTTTCAGGCACAAGGATGAATTTTTTAAAAGTTTCTTGTAGGCGTTCCTCATCCCTCAGCCAGTTTCTTATGATAAGTGTGGCGGGGAGATGGCGAAGGGAATCTTCAAAGTTCTGTATCGACACGATCGAGGGATAGTATTTCTAATTAATTGGGAAAAGGGGCAAAGGACGACAATTTTTTCGTCTTTCTGCGTCATTGTTTTAGTAGGGGCAATATATGAGGAGCGCCAGGGATTTATAGTACTCGATTTGCGTACGATAAAGTGCTTTTCCAAGGGGTTAGGAGTTGATGCTTAAGCATGATCAGATTCACCATAAGAGCTGCGTCTAGAATAAATGTTTCTGTCTTTCAAAGTGCTGCAAGGTATTTTGGTTTCATAATGGTGCGTAACTGGTCGCTTCTCTCCTACAAGCGGTCAAGATATTTGTTTACAGCTCGACTGTTGTTTTTATTAATAGTGGCGCGTTTATGTTGTATCTCATTTTTGCTAACAGATTCTTGTATCGCTTTAAAGGGCGTTGCCATTAGGGTTTTCAGTAAAAAAAGACGTCACTGAACTTAAATAATTAAATAGAGTTTCTTTCTTTAAAATAACTTTGTATCGAGGGAGAGTATGTAACAATTTGAAAGGGTCCATACTGTCTTCGTGACACTTTACGGACCCTACGTTGGGTGCCAAATAGTAACGCTACTCTTCATTACACAGGTACAAATATAAAGAAAGATGAAATTTTTGTGGTCTCTCTAAGTAGCGCACGTTAGACCCTACTCAAATGTAATTAACTAGAATAAAACAAGTAATTTAAGGTAACTTTTTAGTAGTTACTTTCGAAAATAAATACAACAGATTTTTGGGCGCCAGTTCTTCCTTGGGATAAAAGATAAACAAAACCTCACAAACTACGGTGAAATTTGTGTTAATCATCTTTAGCCCCAGCTCTGTTTCTTTGATTCCTTATTATCTTTATTTTTCTTTACAAATCTATGTTTTTTCGACGGTGTTTAGAAGATTTTTGTTTTTTGTAAGCTTGACTCTATATCTGCATTGTCATCATTACTTCTATCAACCTACTTTCTTCAATTTGATTAACACCTCGATGAATTCTACGCTGTTCACTCTTAATTTCTCCTTTTCTCCTGTTATCCTATACTCTTCCTTTGCTTTTTTTTTTGTTCTGCACTCTTGGTGTTGAGAATTTGTTTTCCCGTTAAATTAAACTAGTTGAAAATCCGTCTTTCTCATAAAGAAAATCATCTTTTTGAATTGGAAATTTAACGATTTTGGTTAAAAATTTAACTGTTTTGTTCAAAATTTGTCATTTTGTATTTTTAGAATTTATCTCTAATGGAGGACAAGTCATCCTTGTAATTTCCTTTACAGTTCAACTCTTTTGTTGAAAATTCGTGTTTTCGCTAGAAAGTTCTAACTATTTGGTTGTTAATGCAATTGTTTTGTTTAAAATAACTTTTTATTGCTGTCATAATTTCGTCAATTAATTGAGAATTCGTGTCTTTGTAGAAAATCTTTTTTTTATTAAAATTTTAGTTATTTCGTTCGAATACAAAATATTTTAACTTAAAATCTTAAAAATATAAATTATTTCATATTAAATACAATTCGGTATTTACAATTAGCTCTTATTAAAAAATTTATTCCATTATTTTCCTCTTTGGGAACGAAATTACTAGAAAACTTCTAAATAAAATTCATTTGGTTAAAGAAATCAATTTGATAATTTATCTTACTAAATATATTTTAGATAGGAAAAACAAATTGATAATTAAGAGAAATACTAGAAACGTAAAAAAATGGACAAGACTATTACTAAAGCCTTTAATTCAAAAATATCAGCAGGGAAAGATATCAGTCCTAAAATTCTTTTTCAGCAATGCATTTTTTTATTTGCCTAAGTGAATGAAACAAAACTTCTTTGATTTGCTTCTGAAAAAGACTGACTATAGCATTGCCGAATAATTGAATTCTCGAGAACTATGATGCATTAAAATTTTATTATCTTATGAAAATACACGTGTCATGTGAAATTGGTAGCATATTTATATAATAAACAAATTGATATTTCAGCTTCATGCTTTCTTAATGGTGCAGATGATTTTGGTTTACAAGCTGTACTACATAATAAGCTTCTATTGAACGCTTAGGGCCTACTGGAATTTCCCTAATTTCATCTGTGGTTAAGAAGGTTATCGTACCGCTTTCTACGTTCATTTTTATCCGTGATACGTTTTTAGTGTAAGGGCTATATGCATATATTCCAGCAAGAAGATAACTACTCTCAAATATTGCAAAGATATCACCAGCTAATGTTGATAATACAATTTGTTCTTGAATTGAAATAGGCCTATATCGATGTCGGTCTGCACGTATTTTTATTGGCTTATCTGCAGGAAAAGTGTATCTTCGTAGTTCAAACAATCGGTGCGGATTTTGTTTCTGGTAAAGACGAATAAAATGTAGTTGGTCCAGTCCGTATCCAAGAACGTGAGAAAAAGAAAGCGTAGGGCGAGATCTGCAGCTGTCAGCGGGGCTAGGCTCGGCAGAAGAAGGAGACCTAGCAGGAAAATGAGGTCATACATAGTTAATGTAACCAAAAAATAACTTAGGCAAATAAAAGAATTTTTCGAAAAATAATGTTGAATTGAATTCAGATTGATAGTAGTGAGTAAAATTAGCGACTAAGGATCTACTTAAATTTATTAGAATACAAATTTAATTTAAAAGTCTTCAAGAAAAATTGGAAAAAGTTAAAAATCTAAAATAGATATTTTTCAGAAAGAGCCTGAATTGACTTTATCTTGAAAGAGTGACTGAAAGGAGATTTCAGGAAAAAGTGACGGTTACTTGTTTTTTTTAACACGAAACTCACCCATCAATGTGGTTTACATGCTCTACTCTGAAATTATTTGAGATTGTGCGAAGGCGGCCTACTGGGACTTCCTTAGTTTCTTCTGGGGTCAATAAGGTGATCTTGCCGCTCTCTATGTTTATTTTTGCCCGTCCGCTAGCATTGAGGCGGCGACTGTATGTATA
>JAUELO010028975.1:555-20138 GCA_032357855.1 Amphibolips quercusostensackenii | reverse complement strand
ACTTCCAAAAAATATATGAATCTTTAAAAAGGTTTGTAATTAGGTTTTACATTATTGTACAATAAACTTATATCTGCGTTATCTAAAATGTAGTATTTGCAATACAAATAGTTACTTTTATGCCGCGTTGTCCCTTAAACAACAACATAGTTATAAAACATTAAATACTAAGTCACACATCGTAATCTTAGAAGATTGACACAGATTCCAAGTGAAATTAATAAAATGTTATTAAATGTTAATAACGCTACCCTATTTTTTACTCCGCTATCTCCATATGTACTTTAAACGACTCGTATATATGCGTGTAGATTTCTGAAACATCATAAGTTGCTTCTTACGAAATTCTAAAAGAGTCAATTTAATCTATATACAGAAAAATGAGTCCCCTTTGTGCTCTTCTTCTCACCTTCATTCTGTACCTTGATGAAATAGGTAAGTATCATAATGATACTTTTTTTTTAAAACTTAGCACATGTAAGTCTTCGGTAAGCTCTTAAATCTTTTGTTTTTTATGTAATAAGTTTTAGTAATATTTCTATGTTTTTTCAAGAAAGCATTAGGTTTACAAAGAATCTACACTGAAAAAAAGTCTTATAATGATGATGAAGACGCGAGGAGAATAGCTCAGTATAGTACCTCTAGACGCAGAGCGTTTACGAAACAGGATTCTGCTTGGCTAAGAAATCGTGCGTCTCAAAACAGCCCTAAACAAGCAGGGCAAGGATATACCAACCCTCCCAATACAGATATAAATTACCCAAGTAACACCCAAAGAAGTCAAGGGAAAAGTTCTGGAGACGGACAAAAAATAAAAGTCCCAAGAGAAAAATACAAAAGAAAAATACCAAACTAACATATAAATTTGAACAAAGACGCTAAGGATCACAAAGAATCATTCAAGATGCACGAATTACACGCAAATCATAGTCAACCTATAACTGGGCGCGCTCTTTCTCTGATACGATCTTTGGAGGTTGACACAGAAAGCGTTCCTGAAAAACAAAAAAAAGATTTTGTTAGTATCGTAACGTTTCATAAATACTATGGCTACCCTGCTGATGATGATTCTTCTTGTAAATTTTTTGTGCATTATTTTGGAAGTCACGGATCTGGCTCTAAAAAATAATGCTTCCAAGAAGAGTGGTTTGTAAAATGCTGTTATATACAGCATTGTGATTTAAACATATGTGTTTAAAAATTATCTTGTTTATGTATTATTATTTTAAAATACAGACATTATTTACTGGCAGTACTGTATGAATACTGTTTTCCTTTCTACCAGCTATGTTTCTTGTAATAGAGTGATCAAATAATGATTACATTTTTATCATTATGAGAAGGTGGCTGCCAGCCTCTTTATGTTTGGCCCTCTGTATCATTTAGGCACAATCAAATTTAAAAGACTTATTGAATTGGATTGAGTTTCGGTACACATTGTAAGGCCTAAAAAAGGCAGGCCGAGATCCCTTACCAGCCATTTTTGACTAGCAGTTCTAGTTTTATCTACCAAAAAAGCTAGATTAAAAATAGAAAAAATTTTTTTGACTTTTTTTAATACTCTATTCATTTTAATTAAAAATGATTGCATACTAAAATTTTAAATCATAAGAATTTAGACGGAAAAATTATTAATTTATGATAAAAAAAGAATCGTTTTGACAGAAAAATTAGTCAATATTTGACGGTCGTCTAATTTTGCTTTGTTTGAAACAATTAATACGTTTCCAAGAAAAGTACAAATATGAGGTACTGAAATGAAAGTTATAGAATAGCATATCCTTACCATATTTTCAAGTAAAAATTAAACGTTATGCTACTTTTAGGCCATTATAATAACACACTTATCAGCATTGTAAATACCTTATTGCTAACAAATGATTATTTCTATTAGAAACGTATGTCAACAATTGATTCAGAAGATTAAATTTTTTTTTGTTAGCAAAGAAAAAGTTTCAAATAGAAAGCACGTTATACGGGATTTTTTTTGTATAATCTTTTATATGGAAAGAGGTAACCTGCATCTAATGTAAGATTGTGGAATAGTAGAAATCAAATTTATGGTTTTAGAAATAATGTAGTATAGTAGGAATTGGCCACATTGTTTCTTCTTCTATTACTGAAGTCTATTCTTAATACTGTAATAATTATTAAGTTTGTAGCGACACCTTAAGTGTTATATTATAGGGCACAATTTATGTATTTTATGTACCGATAATCAGAGGGATTTTTGTGAGCACAAATCATATATGCAATATAAAAACCTAAATGTTGAAACCACCTACGAGAAAATCGCACGTCAATTGTGACGTCTGGATAATTAAATAACATTACTTACCTGAATATAAGAGTCAGATTCCTCGTTTATGTTCGACAACTACCGGAATAGCTAGGAAAAACTTAACTATTTGCCTTTTTTCGAAGCAGGAGTTGAGAAAAAACATTAAGAGAGGGGATGATCAATAAATTGTGATGATTTAGTTTATTAATTAAATTAAGTTGTTTTGTTTTCGATAAATACAATCAGTGGGGTTCGAATAAATAAATCTGATGGTGTCTGGTCAGGTTTGCGCGTATTTTGGTTCTCCTAGAAATAGACAGCTTAAGGGAAAGGAGCAGACTTCAGTAAAAATGAGGTTAAAAGGAAGAAATTAGAAAATGGTTGAAAAAATTGAATTGGTACTCACTTGATTATAATTCTTAAGCCTCTTGTTCCAATTCCAGCGATATATCCTAAATTTTGTTATTAAATGACCGGATGATCCTCAAAGTCTCTGGAAGAGACGGCAAGACATTTTTGTATGGATTCTTGAGCGAATTATCGTGAAGAAAGTTTAGGCTGGTAATCCATTTAAGTAGAGAGATGAGACGAACAGAATTCTTCCGACAACGAAAAAGGGTTTTTTTGGTGACAGATAAGGACATCAATTTGAAACTAATTGCATCTAGAATATAATTACAGAAAGCTTATAAGAATTTTGAAATTTATTTATGAGTTTTAAGTTCACAACACCATTTCACCGAATTTGCGTATTTCTTATATTTGCACACAACAATTCAATAACTTTACTGACTTGACATTACTTAATCAAGCCAAATTAATAGGTTGACCTTAAAAATAATATTTTACACATTGAATTCAGCGGATAACAGTGAAATTCAGACTACTTGTACAAATTTAATTACGAATCCGACCAGAGCCTTTGGCGTATAACAGAATAGCGGAGACTTGATACACGACGGAATATAGGTTTAGGCAGAGCCTACGGCATATAACATAAAAACAAAACTCTCAAATCAGAAAGAGCCTTTGGTAAGAAGCGAAAGAAAGGAACTGACCTGAACTGATTTCAGTAGGATTTTATATGGAATAGACTTTATGCAATTCTTATAAATCGATGAGGCTATCGAAAGCGTACTCCATAGTCGCCATTTTGTGTTTCTTCTTTTAGCTTCACGCACTTGATTGGGACTGGCAAGCTCCTGAATGATAATGTTTTTCCGTCGTAGAAGTCTTTTCTGTTACATTCGTGGATTAATAAAAGGGCAGATTTGTATAAGTCAGTGTTACGTCGCAGGACCTAACACAATGTTGCAGCGCGTCTCTAAAAACAAAAACATTGATAAAGAGTGGCATTACTTCTTTACTTTTTAATGAAAACATCTATACAGTACGTTGGAGCTATCACTTAGCTCTACTAAATTGCTGAAGAAATAGGCAAGAAGCAGTCATTTCTATAAAAAAAAGGAATACGGAGTTCGATCCACTTCTGAATCGAACTGATCCATAACCTTATATAGCGACATAAGTTAGGTCAAGACAATTAGTTTAGGCCAATAGAAGACATTTCCGAAATTGGAAACTTACGCCATTATGGCACAATACGTATTAATATATTAAAATTACAATTAATTATTCGACTTATATTTGTGCTTATAATTAGCGCGTGGCTACTTTAGGGTTATTACCTACCCTTTTTGAATGATATATGAATCTTTAAAACAGCTTGTAATGAAGCATCACATAATTGTATCAAAAAGTCATATGTTTATTGTTTAGAGTATATTAAATACCTACGTCGCACATCGTTATCTTAAAAGATTGAAGATTTTGCGGAAAAGAAATAAAAAATTATAAAGTGTACATAGCACTATCTATGTTTCTCTCCGTTATCTATTAATGTACGTCAAACGGCTAGTTTATTAATATGAAAATCGATTTCTAAAAAATCATAAGTTACCTCATACGGAATTTGAAAAGAGTCAGTTTGATCCATATAGAAAATAATAACGGCAATCTTTGGTGCTCTTGTTCGCACCTTCTTTCTGTTCTCTAATGAAATTGGTGAGCATCATAATAATGATCTTTTTTTAAAACTTGGCGCATGTCGACTCTCAAAAAACTTTTTGACCATTTGTTTCTGATATAATGAGTCATATCAATATTTGTGAATATTTTTTTTACCTAAACATCATCTCTGAGGAGAATCAACAAAAAAAACGGGCTTCTTCCAATGATGGTGAAGACGGGAGAATAGCACTATTTAGTACTTCTAGACGCTGAGCACCTACGAAACAAGATACTGTATGGCTAAGAAATCGTGCGCTTTAAAACAACCCAAAACAAACAGGGCAAGGATATACCAACCCTTCTAATACATATATGTATCACCCAACTAATGCCGGAAGAAGTCAAGGAATAAGTCCCGGAGACGGGCAAGGAATAAATACACCAGAAAAGAAAAACAAAGTAAAAATAAAAAATAAACATATTAAATTGAACAAAGGCGTAAAGTATAGAACGAAATCACTTAAGGTGCAAGAATTTTATGCGAAATATAACCAACCCATAACCGGTCGTGCTCTTTCTCCAATAAGATCTTTCGAGCTTGACACAGAAAGCATTCCTGATGAACTAAAAAAAGACTTTGTTAGTATCGCCACCTTTCATAAACATTATGGCTACCCTGGTATAGATGATTATCATCGTGAATTTTTTAAAAATTATTTTGGAGGACATGGATCTGGCTCTAAAAAATAATGCTTCAAAAAAGTGGGGTTCGAAGTATGCTGTTGTATACAGCCTTAAGATTCAAACATGTGTGTTCTCAAAGTATCTTGTTTATGTAATATTTTTTGCAATACATACATTATTCACAGGAAAAATTGTATGTGTGGTATTTCCTCTTCTATTAAGTATGTTCAATATATTAAAGTAATAAAACATTTATCACATTCTTATTCTAATAAGAAGTTATATTTGGTTATAATAAAGTTTTATGTATAATTTTACTATGCCGGTTTTCAATAAATCTTCTTGTTCTGAGACCTCTAATGTGAATCATGCAGGCACGACAAATTTAAAAAGACTTATCGGATTAGATTGAGCTTTGGTATACTTTTTAAGGTTTAAAAAGTGAAGTTCAAGTTTCCTAACCAGCCGTTTTTGACCAGCAGTTTAGATTTTATGTATCGAAAAAGATTTTTTTTTAACCAACAATATTTCTGTCTACTTTTCAAAATTCCCCTTTTATCCTGATTAGATATGATTGTATACTTTAACTTCAAATCGTGAAAATTTAAACTAAAGAATTAGTCATGTATAATAACAAAATAATCTTGTTAGCAGATGAAGTAGTCAATATTTGACTTTTGTCCAATTTTGCTTTCTTTGAAACAGTAAAATACTTTTACAAGAGAAGTAACAATATGAGGTACTAAAATAACAACTATAGAATAGTATGTCCTGACAACCTCCTTTATTGAAAATTTAACACTAGGTTATTTTTGGGCTGTTATGATAACTCATTAATTAGCATTGTCATTATCTTGTTGCGTACAACTGATTGTTCATATTTGATACTAATGTGTCAACAAATGAGTCATGCAATTAAATCTTTTTTTTCTGAAGAAAATGTTTAATATCAAAAAAATATTGCCGAAAATCTTATTTTTGGTTAACTATTCCAAAAATATTAGGCAAAAAAAAATGTGTTACACAACATAATTTGCAATTAGAGTTGTCTTTCATACCCCACACGAATTTATAATAATTGCATACAATTAGCTCTACTAGAGCGTTTGTTAACATAACTTCTATGGGAAAAATATATTAGCCTTATATAATGTCACGTATCGGCAGTCTATGGATACCTATGAAAACATTTGTTAATAAATAACAAATCAAGTTGAGCATTAATTACTCACAAATTTGCAATAGTAGAAATAAGAAATGTACTGAAAATCACATATATTCGTTAAGTAAATGTTAAATTCACTTTTAGATAATTACGAGTATTGGTAAATAAAAAGCCCTAGGGAATAAGAACATATTTTCCAAAAATCTAATTTTACAGGAGACACAAAAACCTGTTCTACTTTAACTAATTAAATTTTTTTAATGTGAGGAGCATATTGAATGAAGCAACCATCTATGAGAAAAACTCTTATCAATGTTCCAATACGTCTTCAACAGAAAAAATATTAAACATGAGTTGCATATGTTTATTTTAATTTTTTAATGTAGATTTTATATAGTACAATAGAGAAATCGCTTAGATTTACTGAATTATACTGAATTACGGAAAGAACAGTGATATGAGTCAGGTCAAGACAAGTTTTGAAGAATAAAACACATTTATGATATTTGGCAAATACTGAATTTTATGCTCCAGTTTTGTATAGTACAAATAAAAAAAAAATACAATAATTTTCACATTCTAATAATGAATTATCACGAAGATACACACGCCAACTCATCAAAACAACCCATTTATGAGCTTTGTCAATATCTATTGTGTATAAAAGATTATTTTTATTTATTACAAATGTTTCAACAGTTGAGTCATAACATTGAATCGTTAAGTTGAAAAAAAAGTTTAAAATAGAAAAAACCTTACGGAAGATTTTCCTCTTGTCTAATTATTTCACGTCCCGAAATGTTATTCCTTGCTAATTTTCAATGTTTCATAACTGCGTTATAGTTTCAGGGTCAACTTGTTACTGAAAAAACTGTTTGTATAGCATTTATTACATTTGCGATAATTTATCATAAAAAATCGTGTTGAAAAAACTTTCGAAGCACGTGTATATTTTTTGAATAAACAGTGTTTTAATTAAGGATTAACGTCTAATTAAACGAAATTTTCGTATAGCATTAGCAAATACTGAATTTTAGAAGAATATATGAAACTTTAAAAAAGCTCATAATTAAGTTTTACCACATTGTACTGAAGTCTCATTTGAACATTATCTAAAATGTAGTATTTGTTATACAAAAAGTTTTTTCAATGACACATGTACCCTAAAACTATAAGAAAATTATAAAGCATTCAAAAGTTTGTATCACATTGCTACCTTTAAAGATTAAGGAAAATTTCAACAACAACAAAAGAGTTAGTAAATGTACGTCGTCCTATCTTGTGTTCACTTGGCTTATTTTACGTCAAACATCTAACATATATTTTGCAGCTTATGACCGAAATCAGCTAATGTCCAAAAATGGCCGGACATTATCAAAATTACCTAGCCATCTTCGGGTCATCTTTTAGCCATCTTCTGGGTAAAGTTTCAGGCGCGAAATGAAGACAGGGTCTTTACAATGCTAGAGAGATGAGTGATAGTAAAGTAAGAGAATAAGGAGAAACTGATTTTAATTTAAGAAAATTACGAACAACTATGCGCGTAAAAAAAGCTAGATATTTTATTTGTGCCCAGAACGAAGAAGAAGGGATAGGACATTAGAAAAGTAGACAATGGGAAATTGAAAGACGGATTCAAATAATAGTCAGAAGTAGATAATGAATCACATGGTAGTCAAGGAGTTGGTTTGATCATGAATGAGAGAGCATGTCAGCATGTCAGAAATAATGGCTTTGTATCTCCTATATTGTCGTGGGTCAGAATGAAAGTGTGAATCAGAAGGTTATACCATAGTGTGCTACTCACCAGTTGATGGTGATACGAACGAAGTAAAAAAACGTCTTCTGGGACACTTTACATGATACTATAAGTATCTGCGATCAAGGTAAAAGAATCATTTTACAAGGAGATATAATCGGATAGGTTTGCATCCAACGTCAGGGTATCGAATAGGTGCTAGGTAATTTTATAGATACAAGAATAAATGAAAACGTCAAAAACTTAGTTAGCTTGAACTTAGCATAGGGCTTATTTATGAAAAATACTTGGCTTAGGCATGAAATGATCCACTTATACACCTGGTGTAGAGGAGATAGCCGCATTATAATTTACTTCGTTGTTGCGGATGAAAGACTGAGAGAGATAGTAAAAGATACAAAAGTCATGAGGGGTTCTGAATGCAATACTGATCATTACCTTCTAGTCAGAAAAAATTTGTTGAGGGTTGAGGAATAGAGAGAACCAACGAAAACAAAACAAACGCAAATCAAAATTATGAAATTACAAATGACCTTGTTAAGAATGCTGCTAAAGTGTGTGGTACTGCGGTTATAGAAAGAATATCTAGTGATGCATATTAAAAAAATGAAATTAAATCAACAAGACAAGACAAAATAAAAGCATATCATAAACAGGTTAATACCACAGTACTTAGCGATAAAGAGAGAAATAGAATAGAAAGGAATTACAGAGACAAGACGAGGAAAGTAAAAATACTAGCCAGGGAAAGTAAAAATAAAATAAAAAGTAGAAGAAGAAAAGAAAATGCAATCGATTTCAAAGAAAGCAAGACATTGTTTTACACACTGGCAATGATCAGTATGAAAGGAATAAAAAAACAGGGTTAATCAGCATGAGAAATATCAAGATTGAAATGCTATATGATACAAACGGGATACTAGACGCTTTAAAAGATTCTTTAAAAAAATTATTAGGGGATGAAGCTATAGGTCAAATCAACTACGACATAGAACTTAAATAGAGTGCAACGCTTTTCGAAAAGCATCAGCAAATACTGAATTTCCAAAAAATAAATGAATTTTCAAAATAACTTGCAATAAAGTTTTACATAACTTTATTAAAATCTCATAACTTTATTGCCTTAAATGTAGTATTTGCTATTAAATCGTTGCTTCAATGACGCGTTGACGCTCAAACTATAACGCAGTTATGAAACATTAAAAACCTGAGTCGCACATTGTAACATTGGAAGATTTATAAATCTTTCAAAGGAAAATAAATAAAAAGTTATTAAGTGTACATAGCCTTACATATTTTCCTCTCCCTCATCTACATATGTACGTTATACGAATAGTATATATATTAGAGCACGAATTCTTGAAAAACTATTAGTTGCACTCCTTAAAAAGTAAGTTTATTCAACGCAGAAAGAAAATGAGATACCTTTACGGTGCTTTTGTGCTTAGCTTCATGCTGTCCTTCAACAAAATTGGTAAGTATCGTAATATTTACCTTTTTTTAATACTTGCCACTTCTAGATCTCCGGTCAACATCTGGATCATTTGTTACTGATGTGATAAGTTCCATCTATATTTTTGTATATTTTGCTCTTTACAAAAGCGTCTAGTTTAAAAAGGATCTTTCCTGAAGAAAAGTCTTCTTATAATGAAGATGAGGCAAGAAGAATGGCTCAGAACGGCACCACTAGACGCAAAGCGCCTACGGTACAAGATACTACTTGGCTAAGAAATCGTGCGCCTCAATGCGACCTAGGAAAGACAGTACAAGGATTCAACCCTCATGTTCAAGGTTTCAACTTACAAGATAACCCTAATGTTTAAAACATGAATTATCAAAAAAATAACGGAAGAAATAAACAAATAAGTATCCGGAAAAACCCTAATAGTCTAGACACTTGTTTGAGACTGGTGTTAAAGTGGGCATGCAACAAGAAATTCGAAGAAAGGTGAACAATAAGCGAGAAAATATATAACAGCTATTGTGACAGAAATTAAAAGATTTCTTTAACAACCTTTCAACCAGGGTTCTTATCCTCCACTAGGTCCTTCTCAAGTTTACAGGATGATCAAAAACTCATTCTTAAGAGAGATTTATGAAAGCATAAAGCTTATGAATCCTATCGTAATCGGTACCGCTACTATAATGATCAATCTTATTCTTCAAATTCTGAGGATCAATTTGGTCGTTCTGGATGGGGCTGATGAGACAAATACTTTTGAAAGGAGTGTCACTTTGTGTCTCTAAATGTCAGAAACTTTTTGGGATATACCAAATAAGTTTGTATTAGTTTCGTTAAATAGATCTAGAACCTCTAGAATGATTCGCAGAAATCGTAGAATTCAAGGCATTATCAGGCTACCCATAACGAGTTTGATGAATTCGATAAGCTTTATATTCTTTTGGTTTCTTTTAAAGAATTAGTTGTTGTGTTTCCTGCAAAGGTCGCAGTGAAGATTCGAAACTAGGCCTAAAAGGTTCTTAAAAAAACTTAAAATGTCAGGAAGAATTTTTTGCAACGTTTTATTCTAACTAAAGATAAAAAATATTCTAAGCTTAAAAGAAACTGTCTTTTTAAAGGTATTAGTCTTGTTAGGTGGCTCTAGAACCTCCAGATTGATTCCTAAAAATTGTGAGATGAGAGGCATTATCAGGACAGCCATAACGATTTTGATAGAATTGATAAGCTTTATACTCTTCTACATACTTTTTAAGAGTGAGTTGTTGCTTATCCTGGAAAGGTCGTATTTGAGATTGAAAACTCTTCCTAAGTGGTTTTCGGAAAAAGTTCAAATTTGAATAAATACACTGTTAAAATATGAATTCACGGTTAAGAGAAGTTTGTAGTGAATTTAAGTGAGGAGTACCTAATGCCCATTAGAGTAAAAAATATACCCTAAAGTGTTAAAGTTTAACAGTATTTTAAATTGAAAATCTAGTATTGATACTAAGAAACCAAGAATGCCTGTGAAACGTTGCTTGTCCGACATAAAATGTTTTCTTAAGTAGCCGACTCAAATCAAGAACCTTACTTCAGCTTATAAGTTGCAATGTGGGAGTCTCATTATGATTAAGAACCTTCAGCTCAGTATCTTATTAGTACTTATTCAAATCTCTTCCTCTGTCGTTGATGTTTGTTCTCCACCACACTTTATGGTGAGATTTTGGGCCACAGCTCAACAGCAGAGAAAGCCTCTAGTCTTTCTCCGATTCTGCAATGCCTGTCTAGACCATTGCTATACGCCTGGTTAAAACCGCCGAGGCGCTTTTGTTGTGTGGTAAATTAATTTGTACGTTAAAAATTTTCGTCTCAGCTATTAAAAGTCTTATCCGGGACATTTTAGCACGCTTTTAGTCCCCTTCCGATGCCCTGATCCGTCACTGGCTTGGGAAGACCTACAGCTAGAATTCAGCGGGTTTTTGACTTTCGTCAAAAGATTAAAAATTTAATCTACATTTTTAAAGTCAAAAAAATTTTCTAAAGATCCTGTACATTTTTACTCTATTATGTAGTTATTCATCTGTAAATACCAAAAAAATTCATCCTTTCAGGTCATTTCTTTCAAGATTCTACGATTTTGTCACGAACTTTTCACTTTAGCCAATCGTGCGCCTTTCTCAGGGTAACGCGTCAATCTCTTCAGATATTTCCTTCTTCAGCGTGTCCGACATCTTGGAAAATAGGTTTTAGGATGAGCTGACACAACGACAACTCTCACTAGGACGTTGTTATTTGCGCGAAAGTAAGGCCATGTGCTTTTAGAGCCTTCTGCATTTTGGAGACCCTGTTCGGGCAAGTTTCTTTGGCGTCTTCCCTCCTCTTGCCCGAAAAATAAGCATTAGAAATTGTTCGAGATGATGTATCTGGAGCTATAGCCTCTTGTCAGAATTCTAGGCTGCTGTTTATAATACGCGCCATGCGGGCTTTTTTTCTGGGCACCATTATGATTTTTCTTCTTGACAGAAAGTTCACTTGAGTGCTCTTCCACCGGGTCAACTTAAATGCTTCTGTCGGTATTAGATGTCTTCACCGAACCTGGTAGGATGGCCTCTGAGGAGCCGTCCATCTTTGGCGGTCGATTAAATTTGGGCCCTGGGTCAGAGCCCTTACTATTTTTACTTTTTTCTTGTGTTTTGCCCAATCGAGCTGGCACCCTAAAGTCTTCGTTAAGATACCTCCGTAGTGACTCCGACGAGTCCGCCTTAACTTATGGGGGCACGTCAAGGTGTTTAGTAATTTGCTAACCTCAGTGCGATTCAGCCCTGGACATAGCGATGATATCATTGCTTGGGACCATAAGAACTCGCGTTTTCGATATTCCAAGAGGCTTTGCTATTATCCCCTGCAGGAATCGCTCCTTTCTTTAGGTTATACAGACTGGAATCCGTCGATTTGACAGAACAGCTACAACTTGCGATGCAGTCCCACTGCTTCACCTACTTCAAATCTCCAGTCCAATTAGACCATCAAACTCACTCACCAGCTACAAGATCATGTAATCCCTAGAAAGAGCAGTATTAGATTAATAAACTAGAAAAACTTTCATATGATCATGGGCACTATGATTAGAGCCGCCAATTACCTATAAGTCTGTTTTTAGGCAGATGCGAGTTAAATGCCAACTAGTAAAAGCCAAAAAGTGAAATTTTACAGGAAAAAAAATGTTTTTTGTGTTTTTTTAGATTACTTTATCGTAATCACATACCACTGACGTAATAATGTAATATCATGTTGAAGTAATTTGGCGAAGCCTGTCAAAACATCATTTGCCAGATAAGTCACTTATTTGAACATTATAATTCATAACGAATAATAAAAAGCTTTATAATTAATTTTCAAGTTATTACCTTTGAACTTTTGATAAAAATAATAAATTTTAAAAAGCGCGACACACAGTTTGGAAAATATTCTAAATTTAAATTACTTAATTTAAAAAATATATACGAATCTTTAAAAAACGGTAAAGAAGTTTAACATAATCTCATGACGCGCTTTTCTCCAAACAGTTAATCAGTTATTTAAACATTTAAACATCGTATATCGTAATCTGAAAAGACTCAGGACAATTTAAAGAAAAGTAAATAAAAAAGTTATTAAGTGTACATAGCTTTGGATCTTTTTGTCTCCGTAATATACATAAAGATTAGTATATATATATTAGCTAGCGGATTCCTCAAAAATTAGAAGGAAGAAAATTATGTCCCTTTTCGGTGCTCTTATCATCAGCTTTATGCTGCTCGTCAATGAAATTGGTAAATATCATGATAATAATCCTTTTTTAAATATTTAGCACATATAGACCTTTGATCAAAATCTGGATAATGCGTTTCTAATATGATAAGTTATATTTATGTTTTTGTATATTTTTCTTTTCACAGAAGCACCAGGTCTAAAACAAATCCACACTGGAAAAAAGTGTCCTAATGATGATGATGACGCAAGAATAATATCTCAGTATGCCACCTCTAGACGCCGAGCGCCTACGAAACAGGATACTGCTTGGCTGAAAAATCGTGCGTCTCAATACAACCTAGGACAGGTAGGGCTAGGATCCAACCCTGATGTTCCAGATTTGAATTTTCCAATAAATCCTGATGTTTCACATTTTTATCATCCATCAAATACCCCAGGCACACAAGGAATAAGTAGCCGAGAGGAGCAAGAGCTAAATGTCCCAGAAGGGAGAAGAAGAAGAAAGGTAAAAGATAAAAATATCGACTTGAACAGAAGATCTATGTATACCCATATTTCAGCTGCGGATTTTGAAGTTCGCGAGAAATATAGCCGACCTCTTGGTGAGGGTTGTCTTTCTCCAATAAGATCTTCGGTGATCAACAAAGAAATTATCCCTGATCATCTTAAGAAAGAGTATGAATGTCTTGAAGTCTTTCATAAATATTACGGCTTTCCTGGAGAGGATGATTCTTATCGTGATTTTCTTAAAAATTACTTCGGAGGTTCTGGATCTGGCTCTGGAAAATAACGCTTCCAGAAAGACGGCTCCTTTTGGCTTAACATTTTAGGATCTGTTTTTGGTTTATGTTGGTGTGAGTAACTTATTATGACATGGGCCGTTTTCGTTTCGTAGGATGCTGCTGATAACACCTTTGTGATTTTAACATGTATATTCTTTAATCATCCCGTGTATTTAATGTGTTTTTGAAATTTAGAAATTATGAACAGGAATTATTTCCTAGGAAAAATTATCCTTTTGTGGCTAACTTTACTTAATCTTGCAGCCAAATAATTCTAATTGTGTACGAGCATCTCCACTTCTGATTGCTTTTGCAATATTGAGGTTTGCGCCAATACATTCAGTATAGGTTCTTTTAAACATGAAAATAATAATTTCGACCTTGATTTGGACAAAATGGTTTTAGGGATCTTTTTGTGAACAGGCCAACATTTATTGTTTAAATACTGTGTTATTGTTTGCGGATAAAGGAGTTATTGCGAGAACTTATAGTACAGCATTAGCGTTAATTCTCAAACTATAACGCAGTTACGAAACATCAAAAACTCATCACAATGTAATCTTGGAAGATTTAGGAACATTTCAAGGAAAATAAATAAAAAGTTATCATGTGTACAAAGCGTTAAATATTTTTCATTACGTTATTTAAATACGTAAGTGGATTCTTAAAAAATTATATGTTGCCCCCCTTAAAAGAATAAGTTTTATCTGCGTAGAAAAAAAATTAGGTTTCTTTTCGGTGCTCTTGTCTTTAGCTTCATGCTGTTCTTCAATAAAATTGGCACGTATGATTATAGTTTTCTTTTTTAAACACTTAGGATATGTAGATCCTCGGTACACACAGTGGTCGATAATCCTGAAAAGCTTGCCATAATGCAAACAATTTTTCTTTGAGGCACATTCAAAAGAGCTAAGGACAGGTGCTTTTCTAAGCCTGTTTTTTTCCTTTCTTGTTCACAAACGCCAAAAGCATCAAACGTACGCACGTCGCGACAAAAAAAACATTTTTTTAAAAGTGTATTCTTTTTGAATGGAGTGATCAAACCTAATGAAGCAACACGGATTATTCTTGTGAATGTAAGCACTTGAAAATAGTGAAACATAAACAGATATGGCCAAGATACAAGTTTAAAATTTGTTATATGAATTTACGTTGATGAAAATAGACTTTAGAAGAAAATCTCGCCAGATCGGGTTCTGTTGCAAATTCTCAATGGAAAATCACACATTTACGTGAAATATATCTGAAAATTAGCTGCTTGCAGTTGCAGTTTGGCCTTGAGACAATATTTCAGATGGTATATACAGATGCGCTCCAAAACGCTCATTGCACAGTGCACGTTATTAATACCGCAACACAGTCAACTTTTGTTATTTCACTGTTCTATTAACTTCAACTAACGGAATAAGCAGACATATGTTCATTAAAAAAACGTATTGTTTAAATAAGTTAAATGAGTAAGAAAATTCATCGCAAAATGATGACATTACTGAATTATGGCCGGCTTTTTGGAATTTTTTACCAATGTTCGCCGAGCGCCTATGGGAGAGGATGCTGCTTGAAATTAAATACTCGAGGATAGCAAGGACAAGTGACAGGTAAAAATATCCACTTAAACAGAAAATATATGTATCACCATCGTACAGTTGCAGCTATAGAAGCTCGATAAATACTTAACCGACCTTCTGGCGAGGGTGATCATTGTCCAGTAAGATTTTTTTGGGTTAAGAAAGAAGTCACAACTGATCGGCTTAAAATTAAGTTAAACCTATGCAATTTTTTCAAAAAACATTATGGCTTCCCTGATAATGATTATCATGAAGATTGTGTCGATAATGCTAGAAACTCTGGATCTGTCTCTAAAAAATAATGCTTAAAAACAAGAGGTCCTTTTTGTTTCGTAGAATGCTGTTGTAGCAACAAACTATCTTTTGATTTGAAGAAACTGTTTAATGAAAATAATCTGCTTGAGACACTGATTCGGAAGATTTGAAAAGATTTTTATTTTTTTAAGTTTGCTCCAACAATAAAAAGAATTACATGTATGATTTCAGTGGCTTAATTTTCATTAATTTTTTGACAGTGCGTAGGAAAAACAAACATCTGCATGCATAGGTGAAAAAAAGAGAGATGTAAGATTTGTCTTAATTCGGGTAAAAAATAAGAGAGGTCTTCCTATGCTCAGTTCAAACACTAGCCGTTAGCTTAATTTGGTTGCACCGTTTTTCGTGAAGCATTATCAAATACTGAACTTTCGAAAAATATATGAATCTTTAAAAAGGTTTGTAATTAGGTTTCACATAATTGTATAAAAATCTTATATCTGCGTCATCTGAAATGTAGTATTTGCTATACAAATAATTACCTTAATGCCGCGTTGTCCATCAAACAATAACATAGTTATAAAACATTGAACACTGAGTCGCACATTGTAATTGTGTAAGATTCAGACAGATTTTAAGTAGAATAAATAAAATGTTATTAAATGTAAATAACGCTACCCTAACTTCCACTCCGCTTTCTGCATATGTACGTCAAACCACTCTAAATATGAATGTTGATTTATAAAAAATCATAAGTTGCTTCTTACGAAATTTCTTAAGAGTCAATGTGATCTATATAGAAAAAAATGAGTCCCCTTTTCTGTGCTCTTCTTCTTACCTTCATTCTGTACTTTGATGAAATAGGTGAGTATCATAATTATACTTTTTTTCAAACTTAGTGCATGTAAGTCCTTTGTAAACTGTTTTATCTTGTGTTTCTGAAAATAATGAGTTCTATTAATATTTTTGTATACTTTTTTTACAGAGGCATCAGGTTTAAAAACAATCCTTACTAAAGGAAAGTCTTCTGATGATGATGAAGACACGAGGAGAATAGCTCAGTATGGTACCTCTAGACGCAAAGCGCCTTCGAAACAGGATGCTGCTTGGCTGAGGAATCGCGCTTCTCAAAACAACCAAAAACAAGAAGGGCAAGGATATACCAACCCTTTCAATACAGATATGAATTACCCAAAGAACAACCAAAGAAGTCAAGAAATTAGTTCCGGAGACGGACAAGAAATAAATGTCCCAGAAAAAAAATACAAAAGAAAAATACCAAATAAACATATGAATTTGAACAAAGACGCTAAGTATTACAAAGAATCATTCAAGATGCAAGAATTATACGCGAAATATAGTCAACCCATAACCGAGCGCGCTCTTTCTCCAATAAGATCTTCGGAGGTTAACAGAGAAAGCGTTCCTGATGAACAAAAAAAAGATTTTGTTAGTATCGTAACATTTCATAAATACTATGGCTACCCTGATGATGATGATTCTTATCGTAAATTTTTTGTGAATTATTTTGGAGGTCACGGATCTGGCTCTGAAAAATAATGCTTTCAAAAAGAGGGGCTTGTAGAATGCTGTTATATACAGCATTGTGATTCAAACATGTATGTTTTAAAATTTTCTTGTTTATGTATTATTTTTTTGAAATACATACATCATTTACTGGCAGTACTGTATGAATAGTATTTTCCTTTCTAACAGCTATATTTCTTATAATAGGGTAATGAAATATTTATCTCATTCTCATCATTATGAGAAGGTGGCTGACTGCCTCTTTATGTTTGTCTGTTTGTATCATTTAGGCACAATAAATTTCAAAAGACTTTGGGATTGGATTGAGTTTCGGTACACATTTAAAGGCCTAAAAAAGGTAGGGCGAGTTTCATTACCAGCCATTTTTGACCAGAAGTTCTGGTTTTATCTACCGAAAAAGCTTGATTGAAAATAAAAAAGATTTTTTTTACTTTTTTCAATACTCTTTTTATACTAATTAGAAATGATTGCATACTCTAATTTTAAATTGTAAGAATTCAGACGGAAAAATTAGTAATTTATGATAACAAAATAGTCGCGATAGCAGAAGAATTAGTCAATACTTGACGGTCCTCTAATTTCGCTTTGTTTGAAACAAATAATACGTTTCCAAGAAAAGTACAAATATGAGGTAATAAAATTAAAGTTATAGTATAGCATACCCTTACCGTATTTTGAAGTGATTATAATTGATTATAATTTTTATAATATAATAACTTGATTATAATTCTCAAGCCTCTTGTTCCAATTCCAGCAATATATCCTAAATTTTGTTATTGAATGAATTAATGATCCTCAAAGTCTCTTGGAGAGACGGCAAGACATTCTTGTATGGATTGTTGAGCGAATTATCGTGAAGTAAGATTAGGCTGGTTATCCATTTAAGTAGAGAGATGAGACGAATAAAATTCTCTCGACAACGGAGAAGGGTTTTTAAGGTGACAGATAAGGACATCAATTTTAAACTAATTGCATCCAGGGTATAATTACAAAAAGCCAATAAGAATTTTGGAATTCATGTATTAGTTTTGAGTCTTCAACACTATTTCACAGAATTTGCGTATTTCTTATATTTGCACACAACAATTCAATAACTTTACTGACTTTACATTACTTAATAAAGCGAAATTAATAGGTTGTCCATAAAAACAATATTTTACACATTGAATTTAGCAGATAACAGTGAAATGCAGAATACTTGTACAAATTATATTACAAATCCGACCAGAGCCTTCGGCGGATAGCAGAATAGCAGAGACTTGATACACGATGGGATATAGGTTTAGGCAGAGCCTACCGCAGATAACATAAAAATAGAAATCTCAAATGGGACAGAGCCTTCAGTAAGAAGTGTAATAACGGAACTTACCTCAACTGATTTCAGTAGGATTTCATATGGAACAGACTCTATGCAATTCTTATAGATCAATTAGGCTAGCAAAAGCGTACCTTATAGTCGCCATTTTGTGTTTCTTCTTTTAGCTTTACGCACTTGAGAGGGACGGGTAAGCTTCTAAATAATAATGTTTCTTCGTCGTAGAAGTCTTTTCTGTTACATTCGTGGATCAATAAAGAGGCGAATTTGTATAAGTCAGTGTTAAGTCGCAGGTCGTGACACAATGTTGCAGCGCGTCTTTAAAAAAAAAACATTAATGAAGAGTGGCTTGACTTTTTTACTTTATAATAAAAATACATCTGTACAATACGTTGGGTCTATCACTTAGCTTTACTAATTTGCGAAAGAAATAGGCAAAAAGCAGTGATTCCTATAAAAAAAGGAATACGGGTTTCGACACACTTTTATATCAAGCTGAACCATAACCTTCTACAGCGACATATGCTAGGACAAGACAATTAGTTTAGGCCAATGGAACACATTTCCGAAATTCGGAATTCACGCCCTTATGGCACGATACGTTTTAATATATTAAAATTATAATCAATTATTTTACTCATATTTGTGCTTATAATTAGCACGTGCCTACTTTAGGATCATTACCCACCCTTTTTGATAAATATATGAATCTTTAAAAAAGCTTGTAATGAAGTATAACATGATTGTATTAAAAAGTCATATGTTTATTGTTTAAAGTATATTAAATAGCTGAGTCGCACATCGTAATCTAGAAAGATTGAAGAAGATTTCGCGGAAAATAAATAAAAAATTATTAAGTGTACATAGCACTATCTATATTTTTCTCCGTTATCTACTAATGCACGACAAACGGCTAGTTCATTTATATGGGAATGGATTTCTAAAAAATCAAAAGTTACCTCTTACGGAATTTTAAAAAAGTCAGTTCGATCTATATGGAAAACAATGAGGCCAATTTGCAG
>JAUELO010028968.1:0-10757 GCA_032357855.1 Amphibolips quercusostensackenii | reverse complement strand
TGTGAATATTGATCATTATAAATTTTTTAAGCCTTGAATGAAAAATTTTTCGCTTTTGCATTGTCATTCGATGATCATCTGTTTCTTTCCACTATCATTCATATTTCCAGGACAAAAATAACCTCCGTGGGAAATAGTTCGTTCAAAAATAAGAGGGTCAAAAGGAAAGAAATTAAATAACTTTTTTGTATAACAATTTTTCTAGTGATTATAAATTTTTTTCTGATAATTAACAATAATCAATTAACATTTTGTCTTAGAAATTGCTATGCTTGCGATTAAAAATTGAACAATATTAAGCCAATTAAATTCCAAATTGTCTACTTTAAACCTTTTAATTTCAAAAGCTGTTAATTTTTTTATAAAAACTTTAATTAGTAGAGTTATAGGTAATGTTTTTCCTGAAAAAATAAGTCGTTATTGATTAAAATTTAACCATTTCATAAAAAGCGATCACATACGAGAGTCAGGAAAAATCCAGTTACAAAAACTATTGTTAAAATAATTATTTTTTTGCCATTCTCAAACTTTTTAAATAAAAAATAAAATTTTTTCTTTCTGAGAAGCAAATTATTTAAAAATTATTGAGTAATAATATCATTTCAATTATTAAAATCAGAGACTTTTTTTTATTTTGTAAACATTCCTCTTATCTATAATCTTCTTATAATGTTAAAAATACACTTTATTTGTTTTGAAATTAATTGTTCAACTAAAAATTCAACTGTTCTGTTTCAAGTTAAAAATTTACCTATCTTAGTTCAAAATTTCATTTTTTTAGTTGAAAATTTATGCGTTTTGTTAAAAATCTAAATATTATATTTTCGGTTTAAAATTTATCTTTTTGAATTGATAATTCATATATTTTGTTTCAAAATTTTTTTTGTGCAAAAAATTAATCTTTTCAGTTGGAAACTGCACTATATAGTTACAAATTCATTCATATTTTTGTATTAAAAGTTCAACTGCTTTGTAAAAAATTTGTCTTCTTTTTGTTGAGGATTCAACTGTTTTAGTAAAAATTAAACTATTTGATTAGAGATTTTTTTATGTTCAAAAATAATTTTGTTAATTGAAAATTTAATTTTTTCGTTCATGGTTGAAGAATTAGCTGTTTGTTTAACAATGGTAATAAATTGTCAAAAATTAAACTTGTTTAGTTGAAAATTCATGTTCTTTGTTGAAAATTTGTCTTTTTTAATAGAAAATTATTCCTCCTGGAGCAAAATTTATTTTTATGTTTGTTGAAAAATTCAACTACTTAGATGAAAGTTGAACTGCTTTCGTAAAAATTCATTTTTTTGTTAAAAACTCGTTTTTAGGAAAATTTGCCTTTTCTGTTGAAAATTTGTTTTTAAATTAAATATTTAACTTTTTTTTTTAATAAGAATTAATTTTTTGCAGTTCCAAATTTAATTATTTCTTCAAAAATTCATATATTTTGTTAAAAATTTATATTTTTGGGTAGCAGGTTATTCTTCTTGGTTGAAAATTCATCTTTTTTTTGGTGAAAATTTAAATCCTCAGTTGAAAATTAATAATCTTCTTGGTTGAAAATTTACTCTTCGGGTAAAAAATTAAAATACGTTGTTAAAGGTTATTCATTTTCTTGTTCGTTCGAAAATTTAACTTTTTGAACGAAATTTGTACTTCTTTGTTAAAAATTAATTTTTTTTTGTGGAACATTTGTTTTTTTTGTTAAAAATTTATTTTTTAATTTAAAATTAAACTGCTTCATTTTAGGTTGAAAATTAATTTTTTTCAGCTGCAAATTCAATTATTTGTTTGGAAATTCTTTTGTTTTGTTGAAAGTTTATGTTTTTGTGTGGAAAATCATTCTTTTTGGTTAAGAATTCATTTTTTGGTTGAAAATTTAACTCCTCGCTTGTAAAATTAATCTTTTTGGTTAAAAATTTATCTTTTAAATGAGAATCCGCTTGTTTATTTAGAAATTCAATCACTTGGTTGAAATTTGGACTGCTTTTTTCAAAAATTCATTCTATTCTAAAAATTCTTCCTTTTTTGTTGAAAATTCGTTTTTTTTTTAATTTGTTTTTAAAAATTTATGATTTCTTAGAAAAAAACTCTTTTTTAATGGAAAACTAATCTTCCTGGAAATTTGAATTGATTTATTATTCTTTTGTTGAAAATTAGTTTTTTGTTCGAAAATTCAACTTTCTCATTTTTGGTTGATAATTAATTCTTTTTATTTGCGAATTCATTTATTTTGTAAAAATTTAGATTTTTTGGGTGCAAATTTTATTCATTCAAAAATTAATCTTCTTGGTTAAAAATGTATCTTTCTTGACTAAATATTTAACTGGTTGGTTGAACATTAATCTTCTTGGTTGAAAATTCATCGTTTTAGTCAAAATTTCAACTAGTTGGTTAAAAGTTGACCTACTTTGATAAGAATTAATTTTTTTTAAATTCTTTTATTTTATTAAAAATTTGTTTTTTTTTGTTGAAATTTCGTTTCTTTTTGTTTTTAAAAATTTATCTATTTCATTTTTGGTTGACAAATGATCTTTTTTAATTGCAAATTAAATTATTTGCTTGAAAATTAATTTATTTTGTTGAAAATCTATCTTTTTCGTTAAAAAATTATTCTTTTCGGTCAAAAATGTATCCCTTTTGGTTAAAAAATGAACTATCTGCTTGATTTATAATTCTTTTTCAATAAAAAATTTATCTTTTTGGTTAAGAATGTACCTAGTTGCTTGAAGGTTAAACTCCTTTGTTAAAAATTCATTCTTTTATGAAAATTTAATTTTTTTATTGAAAGTTCGTTTTTTTGCTTTTTAAAATTTAACTATTTCACTTTTGGTTGAAAATTGATCTTTTTTAAATAAAAATTAAATTATTTGTTTGAAAATTGACTTAGTTTGTTAAAAATTAAACTTTTTCGCTAGAAAATTATTCTTTTCGGTCGAAAAGTCATCCTTTTTGGTAAAAAATTTAACTCTGCGATTGGAAATTAATCTTCTTGGTTAAGAATTCATCGTTTTTGTAAAAAAATTAAACTATTTGGTCAAAAGTTGAACTACTTTGTTAAAAATTCATTCTTTTATGAAAATTCTTTTTTTTTATAAATTCGGTTTTTTTGTTGAAAATTCGAGTTTTTTTTTTATTCAGCTATTTCATTTCTAGTTGACAATTGATCTTTTTCAGTTGCAAATTTAATTATTTGTTTGAAAATTTATTTATTTTTTTAAAAGATAGTATTTTTAGGTTGAAAATATCATTTATTTTAAAATTAATCTTCTTGGTTGAAAATTCATTCTTTTTGACTGAAAATTTCACTATCAAGTTAAAATTAATCTTCTTGGTCCAAAAATTTATCCTTTTAGTAAAATGTAACTACGTAGTTGAAAATTTATCTTTTGGTAAAAAATTTAACTATTCAGGTAAAAATTAAAGGACTTTGTTAAAAATTCATGTTTTTTTGAAAATTTCTTTTTTTAAATAAAAAATTCGCTTTTTTATAAATTAATTTTTTTGTTTTTAAAAATGTAACTATTTCATTTTTGCTTGACAATTGATCATTTTTAATTGAAAATTGAATTATTTGTTAAAAAATTGACTTTTTTGTTGAAAAATGATCTTTTTCGCTAGAAAATTATTCTTTTCGGTAGAAAATTCATCCTTTTTAGTTAAAAATTCAACTCTTTGATTAAAAATTAGTCTCCCTGATTAAAAATTCATCGTTTTGGTAAAAATTTGAACTACTTGGTTAAAAGTTGAATTACTTTGTGAAAAATTTATTCTTTTATGAAATTTTTTTTTTACTTGAAACTTTCGTTCTTTTTTTGTTCTTACATTTTGAACTGTTTTGTTTTTAATTAAAAATTTATCTTTTTGTTAAAAATTTATTCTTTCATGAAGTTTTTTTGTTTGTTTGAAAATTCGGTATTTTTGTTGAAAATTCGTTTTTTTTTTTGATTTTATGAATTGAACTATTTTCTTTTTAGTTGATAATTGATCTTTTTTAGATTTAAATTTAATTATTTGTTCGAGAAATCATTTAGTTTCTTAAAAATTTATTTTTTTTTTGTGAAAATTTTACTTATTTAAAAATAAATCTTCTGGGTTGAAAATTTATCTTTTTTCACTAAAAACTTAACTACTTGGTTGAAAATAAATCTTCTGGATCAAAAATTCATCTTTTTTGACTGCAAATTTTACTACTTGGTTGAAAATTAATCTACTTGGTTAAAAATTAATCGTTTTTGTAAAAAATTGAACTATTTGGTTAAAAGTTAAATCTCTTTGTTAAAATTTCATTCTTTTATTAAAACTCTTTTTTTTTAAATCCGGTTTTTTGTTGAAAATTCGTTTTTTTTTTGTTTTTAAAAATTTAACTATTTCATTTTTGGTTAACAATTGATCTTTTTCGGTTGCAAATTCAATTATTTGTTTAAAAATTTATTTATTTTGTTAAAAATTGATATCTTCTGGTTAAAATTTTTTTTTATTTTTAAATAATCTTCTTGGTTGAAAATTTATCTTTTTCTTACTGAAAATTTTTCTAGTTTTAAAAATGTCACTAATTGGTTGAAAATTAATCTTTTTGGTAGAAAATTTAACTACGCGGTTGAAAATTGAACTACTTTGTTAAAAATTCATTCTTTTATGAAAATTTTTTTTATTAAAAATTGCGTTTTTTGTTTTTAAAATTTAAACTATTTTGTTTTTAGTTAAACATTGATCTTTTTTAGTTTTAAATCCAATTATTATTTCAAAATTAACTTTCTAGGTTGAAAATTAATTTTTTTTAACGGAAAATTTAACTATTTCGTTGAAAATAAATCTTCTTTGTTAAAAATTCATCATTTTGGTAAAAAATTTAGTTATTTGGTGAAAAGTTAAACTACTTTGTTAAAAATTCATTCTTTTATGATATTTTCTTTTTTTATTGAAAATTTGTTTTTTAATTCTTTTTTTTTTTTTGATTTTTTAAATTTAACTATTTTATTTTTGGTTAAAAATTGATAATTTTCAGATGCAAGTTCAATTATTTGTTTGAAAATTAATTTATTCTGTTGAAAATTTATATTTTTTATTGAAAAATTTACTTATTTTAAAATTAATCTTCTTGGTTAAAAATTTATTCTTTTTAACGAAAAATTTTAAACTTAGTTGAAAATAAATCTTTTGGGTTGAAAATTTATCTTTTTGACTCAAAATTTCAAAACAAAACAAAAAAAAAACGAATTTTCAATAAAAAAAGAAATTTTCATAAAAGAGTAAATTTTTATCGAAGTAGTTCAACTTTTAATCAAGCAGTTAATTTTTTTAACCAAAATGACGAATTTCCAACCAAGAATATTAATTTTTAATTAAGTAATTAAATTTTTCACCAAAAAGATGAATTTTTAACCAAGAAATCTAATTTTAAACAGAGTAGTGAAATTTTCAGTAAAAAAAAGATGTATTTTCAGCCAAAAAGATTAATTTGAAAATAAATAAAATTTCCAAACAGAAAATAATAATCTTTAACAAAAGGAATAAATTTAAAAAAAAACTGAATTCGCAACTAAAAAGATCAATTATCAACTAAAAATGAAAAAGTTAAATTTTTTAAAACGAATTTTCAACAAAAAACCCCTATTTTCAATTTAAAAAAAAAAATTTCATGAAAGAATGCATTCTTAACAAATTGGTTCAACTTTTGAATAAGCAGTGAAATTTTCAACCAAAGAAGATGAATTTTCAACCAAGAAGAATGATTTTCTACCTAAAAAGATAAATTTTCAACAAAACAAATGAATTTTCAAAAAATAATTAAATTTGCGGCTAATATAGATCAATTATCAACCAAAAATGAAACAGTTTAATCTTAAATTTAAAAAATAAATTGTTAACAGTAAAAAAAACTAATTTTCAACAAAAAAATCAATTTTTAACAAAGAAGTGCCAATTTGGTCCAAGTAGTTAAATTTTTAAACAAACAAAAAATGAATAAATTTTAACAAACAATTTTTTACCCAAAAAGTAAATTTTCAACTAAGAAAATTATTATTTTTCAGCCAAGGATTTAAATTTTCACCAAAAAAGGTCAATTTTCAACCAAAAAGAATAATTTGCTACCCAAAAATATAAATTGTTAACAAAATACATGAATTTTCAAACAAATAATTGAATTTGCAACTGAAAAAAAAATAATTCTCAATCAAAAATGAAAAAGTTAAATTTTTAATTCATTAAACAAATTTTCAAATAAAAAAGAAATGTTTTCATAAAAAACGAGAATTTTCAACGAAAAAGTTCATCTTTAAAGAGATTAATTTTCAACTAAAATAATTAATTCTCTAACAAGAGAAAATTTCAAAAATAGTTTAATTTTCAACAAAAAAGTTGAATCTTTAACAAAACAGATTAATTTTTCAAAAAACTAAAATATGAATTTTTAATAAAAAATTTAATTTTTAGTCAAATAATTAAAATTTCAACCAAAAGAAATTAATTTTGACTAAAATGATGAATCTTCAAACAAAGGAAAAATGAATTTTTATCTGAATAGTGAAGTTTTTAGCTAAAAAAATAAATTTTGTGCACAAAAATGAGAAAAATTTAAACAAAATATATGAAGTATCAATTCAAAATGATAAATTTCAAACCAAGAAGATTAAATTTCCTTAAAAAAAATTTTTATGATTTTTATAATTGAAATATTATCACTCGTTTATCTCTAAATCATTTTTTTCTTTAAAAAAAAATCGCAAGCACAGTCATTTCTAAAACAAAATGTTAATTAATTAATGTTAATTATCAGAAAAAACTTGATAGAAGATTCTAAGAAAACAAGTTTTTCAATTACCAGAAAAATTTTTGATGCAAAAAATTCTTGAATTTTTTTCCTTTCAACCGTCTTATTTTTGAACGAACTATTTCCCACGGAGGTTATTTTTGACCTGGAAATATGAATGATAGTGGAAAAAACAGAATGTCACCGAATGACAATGGGAAAGTGAAAAATTTTTTATTCAAGGCTTAAAAAATTTATAATGATCAATATTCAGATCTACGTTTTTAAACTGAGCAATTTAATTTTTTAACTTAAAAATTGAGCTAATTTTAAATTAAGTTATTAATTTTACTTTCGAATTTTCAAATTTCTGAAAAGATAAGAAAAACCTAAATTTAATAGTACACTTGAGAATAAATATTAAATACTCCATATGAAGTAAATAATTATTCAAAAAGGAAAAAAAAATAATAATATTTTTTTCGTTGTAATTTGAAAATTAACTATTTTCGGGAATTTTATATTCCGCCAATTGATTATTTTTGGGGAACTGAAATACCTACAATTGACTATTTTCAAAAAATTGAAAATTATGCATATTTATTATATTCGGCAATTTAAAGCACTTTTATCTTAGAATTTTTTTTTAATTTAAAGTTTTTTAAAATTAGTCTTTGAATTTAAAATAACAATAATTGTATGAAGATTGTATAAAAAAATTAATTTAAAAACACATGCGTTTCAAATTTTTTTCATCATTGTTAGTTTGAATTCAAATAATAATTTTAAAAAAACTTTGAGAAATTTTAAAAACAGTTTCGTTTGATAAAAATATTTTATTTTTAATAAATAAATAATAATGTTAAAGGACAATTTTTTCAATTGTTTAAATTCGTGAATTTTATAATTCGGAAATTTTTTAGTTCAGATATTTTGTAAATCGTCAGGGATTTTATAATTTGTGAATTTTCTAATTCGTATATTTTATAATTTGGCAATTTTCTGTGGGACGGCTGAAAAATACCAAAAAATAAAATTCCCGATACTGTTGAAATCTCGAATTTTTAAATTTCCGAATAATAAAGTTCCCAAAATTATAAAATTGACAAAATATACAAACTTAGAATTTTAATATTCCCGAACAGCAAAATTACCGACAATTTATGATATTACCGAATTGAAAAAGGCCCTCAAACAATAAAATTTCCAGCAGAAAATTTCCTAACCATAAAACATCCGAATTAAAAATTATCCCGAATGGAAACAATTGAAGAAAATTAAATAAATTTAATAAAAATACAATAATTAATAATTTCTATCAAAGAACATTTTTTTGAAAGTTTATATTTTTTAAACTATTATTTGAATTTGAAATAGCAACAATTGAAAAAATATATTTCTGGATGAAAATGTTTACTCAAAAGCAATTTTTTTAATTGTTTGAATTCGGGAATTTTTTGGATCGGATATTTTATAATAAAATTTCAAAAGTATAAAAAATCCGAATTTGAAAATTCTCGAATAACATAATTCCCGACAGAACATTTCCTAAATCTAAAATATCCAAACTATAAAATTTTCTAATCATAAAATTCTCGAACTTAAACAATTAAAAAATTGTTTTTCATTAAATATTATTTATTTATCAAAAATAAATTGATCAAATACTTTTATCAAAGGAATTTTTTTTAATGTTTGAAATTTTTCAAAATTATTGTTTGAATTTGAAATAAGAACACTTGCATAAAGATTGTATAAAAAAAAATTTTAAAACATATATGCTTCAAATATATATATATATATATATATATATATTTTAATTATTGTTATTTTAAATTCAAACAATAATTTTTAAAAACTTAAAAAATGTTTAAAAATATTTTTCCGAAAAAAACATTTGAAGATTTTACTTTTAAAAAATGAATAATAATTTATAAAGAACAATTTTTGTAATTGTTTAAATATGGGAACTTTTAAATTAGGAATTTTTATCTTTCGTTAATTTTATAATTTCGGGAATTTTCTATTTCAAATATTTTCTTTTTCGGGAATTTTACAGTTTCGGGAATTTTATTTTTCTGTATTTTTTAGTCGACCCCAAATTTAATCAATTGAGGAAATTATTCTTTAAAAAATATTATTTATTTAATAAAAATACAATAATGAAATATTTTCAATAGTATTATCGGGAAATTTTATTTTCTGGAATTCTTCAGTCATCTCAATTAAATAATGAACAATTTCTCATATTTTGAATAAATTAAATAATATTAATTAAGAAACATTTTTTTCAATAATTAAATTTGGGAATTTTAGAGTCAAATATTTATATATACATTTATTTTATAGAATATTATTATTTTAGAATGTTCAAATTCTGTAATATTATAAGTTGTTCGTGAATTTTATTACTCGGGATTTTTATTTATCAGTTTTATAATTTTAGGAATTTTCTGTTTAGAATATTTTCTTTTTTTGGAATTTTACAGTGCCGGAAATTTTTTTTTTTTAATTTTATAATCGTTTCAAAAATCCAAGGCTTTGAAACAATCAAAATAAAACATTTTTAAATATGTTTATTTAAAATTGATCAAATTCAATTAAAAATAGTGACTTTAAAAAACAATTTATACAAAAAAATTTCATTTAAAAGGATTAATATTGTAAAATTTCAAATCGAAATCATAGCGACTTCTAAGGCCAAGTATTTATTAACAAACAAACAAATCTTGAGCGCAAAAAAAGTTCTTAAATTTTTTATTTTTGATCTATATATTTCCCACGGAGGGTTATTTTTGGTCTGCAAATATGAATGATGGTAAAAAAAAAACATAATCTCATCGAACGACAATGCAAAAACGAGAAGAAACTCTCTCGCGTCGTCGCGACCGCAAGGGCCGAGACCGTCGAGTAATTTACGACAATTACAAAGTGAGGTCATCTACGAAGTTTACGAGATGCGTCGACGCGGCAAATTAATTCAATAAATTCCTCCCTGGACTGCCGCTCGCTTATCGCTATACGCGACGTCAAACTTCTCCCGAGAAAATGAATCCTTGATTCCTCGGCTAAACGGCTCATCAAACTAATTTTTTATAGACACCAAAAGGTGCGAAAATCCCTTTTCCAAACAACATTCTGCGAAAAAAAAAACATTTCTGAATACCATTTTTTGCTTAAGAAAATAAATGTACTCCTGAAACAATTTTCGGTTTACCATGAAATTCTTGGAATTTAAACAAAAATAATCTAATGATCACGTTTGGACAAATCAGATGTTCGATCCTTTTTTTTTAATTACCAAGAATTTCGCAGTTAAATTTGAACGTTAAATGTCAAAGAAGAATTTATATGTTGATTTATTCTCAATTTAATTGCCTCTATTTTGTCTCTTTTTATTTAAACGATATATCAAGAAGATTGAAAATTAAGGAAAGTTTTACAGCAAAGAAAAAAAATTTAATGAGACTCAAGGATCGTTAAAGAATCTTTTAGCCTTTTAGCTATCAACTGCTTTTCATTTTTTCGCAATAATTTTTTAGCGCAAAGTTTAATCGAGATTTTTTTAAAAGGTGTTGGTAGACTTTAAACATCAGCAACAAGTCCATTATTATGCTGCAATTATGCCGGTGGCACCCGCATGTTTCAGTAACATGCGTATCAATCTTATCGCCATATTTTTCTCATGTCCTCGCTTTTAAAACGATCGATCGCGGCCATGAAGTGACACTGAAAGTCTCCCAGACATAAGTAAAAAAAAAAACATTTTTCAAATACCTAAATTTTTTCATTTGATTACTTTTTTTATGCCTATGTTTTTGAGACGATGGATCGCGACCCCGGATAACAGAAAGTGACACTAAAAGCCTCCCAGAAATATATACATATACATATATATGAATATATATATATATATATATATATATATATATGCATATACATATATATGTATATATACATATACACATATATATACACACACACACACATATATATCTATATATATATC
>JAUELO010028926.1:0-10759 GCA_032357855.1 Amphibolips quercusostensackenii | reverse complement strand
ACCCCTTGTTACGCACTTATAACAAAAAATAGTATGAGTGACTCGTGCGGGGCCACCGATTGACCACTTGTGCGGGTGTGCCCACTTATGGGCTTCACTTACATCTTTTTTGCTTGTGCACTTTAATCCTCTTTTTATTTTTCCTATAATTATTTTTATCTTCTCGTCTACATTTCCTTCCCCCATTTTAATATTTCTGACCTTTTCTTTTAACTGTTTTTTTTCCACTGATTAATCCCCTCTTCATGCTCTTTTTACCCTTGCTTCATTTTTATCTATATTGTAATTACTTTTTTCTCCCTCTAGTGTTACTATTGAAAATAAAAAAGTAATATAAATCTGTATAAGCCCTACCTCTAGTTTCTTGACCCTCTCTTTTACCTTACCGTCCACCTTAGCAAAATCAATTACCATTCCCCTTTTTCCTACTGAGCGTGTATATTTCCCTTTCTGATCTCCAAATTTATTTTTGCTTAAGCTAAATCATCCAAACTGCTCTAAGCTCCTTCAACAATTTCTTACCCTAACCATTCAGTATGTTGTATTTGGATCTTTTTCCTACTCTCTTCCTTATTCCTTTCCTCCTTTATCTTCTGTTCTTGCATTAAAATCTCCCCCTATTATAAGCCTAATCTTTTCGTAATTTTCTTTCATCAGTTCTTTCATCTCCTCGGATTCCTCCTGCATATCACCGTTTACATAAGCCCCCACTATCTTCCACTTCTCTTCTCCTATCTTTACTTCTTCTACTAATAATCCTCCTTTTTGTAATTTTATCTCTTTTTCACCCTTTCTATTATACATTTGTTCTTAACTCCCATCGCTATTTCTCCCATCGTTTTGTCTTTTTTATTCTTCCTCTTCGTATTTTAAACTTGTCATTTTTAACCTATTGGTAACCATCCTTCTACTCTTCTCCATTCCTTTTCATCTAGCCATGTCTCCATAATTACTTCTACATCCCATTACGCTAAGTGTCTCATAAACTCCCTATCCTTCCTCTCCAATCCTGCGACATTCCAGAAACATATTCTCCATTCTTTCCTACTTTTTTTTCGCCTCTTTTTGTTTCTTACAATTTCTTATTTTCCTATCTCCCGTTCTTTTTTCTCCTAATTTCCCGGGACCTCGTGTATTGCTTACTCCTCCCTGTCTTTGTCCCAATCCCACTATACACCTTTTTCCTGCTTTTGTATGAATTTGAAGCTCGTTTTCAGCCACTGCAATAATTTTTCGAATTATTCTTCTTTTTTCTGAATCTTCGTGTAGCTTTCTCCTTTCAAAAAAAGTAGTTAAATAAAACGCATGAAATGACATTTCAATGCCTTTCAATGCGTAGTAATTGAACTTTTGTCACAAATGCCATTGAATGCACTGTATTGTATAAAACTTGTCTCACTTCAATCATTTTTAATGCGCGAAATTTTGAAGGCATTAAACTGACGTCATGGTAATGCTTTAAGGAAAATGTACTTTGATTTCATTTAATGCAGTTCGGTAACCCACTAACTTCAATGTATCGCACTTTCACCTTACGTTGTCAACCTTTGTGGAACAATAGTCGCAATATGTACTACCTTTCCTATATCTTTCCTACCTCACCATGCTTATTATTGGTCTATTGAGACACCTCTCCGATGACGTTTGCTGTCCATCCGCCCCTCGTATCACTCTCATCCACTGTTGCCATTCCACTGTGGTGTGAGTCCTCTCCTCTACTCAGATACGTGTGCAGTCTTCCTCCATTTGGCATCGCTTGTATATCCTCTTACGCTCTTTCGCAAATAGGTAGATAGGGATTCCTTCTGCCACAATTATCACTGCGGAAGCAGATACGATACGGTATGCGCTTACGGAACGTAGATTGTAACACTGTTGATCAGATACTAATCTCGTCGGGTATTTCTCGACATCGAGGGTGTCTATCTATATCTCGGCTCCGTACAGAAAATATTGAATGGGCTACGCTTATAAAATTCCTTCTTTCACTAGCTGCTTTGTGGATTTGCAGCCAGTGATGAGCTTTCAGGCCACAGTCATACCAAAGTACTTAACAGCTTCGACAGCCTCAACTACCTCACCTATTATTTAAAAACTGAGGTGTTCCCCAAACTGCCCCTGTCTTGTGAGTACCACTACTTTATTCTTGCTAGCTGGCAATGAGAGCCCGTCGTTAAGTTCCCAGTCGTAAACCAGATTTGATTCGAACGTCACTCTTATCTGCACCTGCACTAGGTGCCTTACCATTATTATTTTCGCAAGATCGTCGGCGAATCCAATAAGCTTGGTCCTCTCTGGTATCATGATTTCCAGCACTCCGCCATACATAACATTTTAACGGTCTGGACCCACGGCAGTCCCATGAGAAACTCCCAAAGTAACTTTGCGCCTCTGTTGGCCCTTCGTGGTGTTGTTAATTAATTCTCGGGATCCCAGATGGGACCCCCTCTGGGCCTGAAGTCTTCTAATTGCCCAAGAAATAGGCCGCTTTGCTCAGTTATCCAACGCTGAATATCTGTTTTTCCGCATCCACTAATGGTATCGGACCGCTCTGTCCGGGCGTTTTGAAAAGATTGCTACCACAGTCGCCTCCATGATTACAGAATCTCGTGTCGGTTCTGGTGCTCGACTTCCAAGATAGCATGTCACGATTTTCTAGCCACGTCCCTAAACATCCCTGTCATCTTTGTCTAGCAGTGCAGTCCCTCTACTCCTTTTGCTGGTTTCAAATGCAATTGTCGATGCCTTTTTACACATCAGGTATATTTATTTAGCCATACCGACGCTAACGCGACCCCTTTTACGCCGGACCTTCCTATGCTTAGCCTGTGCTAATCTTCGGAGCTTAGCGATTTAATCATTCAACCAATAATTATGCTTGTGCTGTCGTTGCCTCGAATTTTTTAGCATTTATCAGTCACATACCTTGATGATCAGGCTCGCGTTCTGCGCGATGAAACTTACTGCTAGCTTCCTGAATACATGTATGGTCCGCTTAGCCACGCCGGTAAGCTTATCCGCTCTAGACAGAGTTTCCAGCATCAGCGGGCAGTTTAGTTTTTCATTGTTCCAACCACTTTTGCTTGTGAAGCTAGCTTGAGCTTTTTTACTTCTAGAGCGCATCCCAACACACAATTTAAGGTACTGATGGTCATTCCCAGTATAGGCCCTGCTTAAAATGTCGGATAGAACCCAGACAGAACTCGCATGGACGCAGGACTCTATCCGCACCTATTCGGGAAACTACCGGGTTTTGTAATCGGCTTATATCCGGTATTTATATGCGACGCCAGGAATTATTTATCCGGATCTTACCGGTGTTAGCCGGGATGTAACTGGCACATAAGCTCGCTCTACGAGCTTATCTGTGACTTATACGGGACGCTAAGAAAGATTTATCCAAGTCCTATCCGGTCCTAGCCGGAATCTATACGGTAAAAAATTTTCTGTGACCGGCACTATCTGGGACTTATACGGGACGCTGGGAAAGATTAATCTGTGTTTTATCAGGTCCTAGCTGAAATCTATTCGGTACAGCAGCTCAAACAGATAATGTGATATAATAATAAATTTAAAAAAAAAAATTGGGCTTAAAGTTACTTTATGGTTCCCCATCATGCCCCTTGGCCCGATCGTTGGGGGCCTATTTTTCGACCGAGTTAAGTCCTGTCAGTACAGTCTTCCTCATTCTACACTACTTCAACCTTTCTCAAGCATGCAGCGAACCATGGATACGAACCATGAAGCAAGCAATAGCAGGTGAAATTTGAAAAAGAGATATTAGAACGAGTAAGGAGAGACAGTGCAGAGCTTTTAGTAGGTTCACTCACGCTCATTCCTGAAAAAAATAAAGAATAACAGAAAGAGAAAGGAGAGACAGTAAAAAACTATGCAATGGTCAATTTAAAATTCAGACCTACGTTATGATTCCTGAAAAACAAACGTAGATAAGAACAATAAATAAATACTTTGTTAAAAAAATTTATTGGACCAAAAAAGAAACGAATTTGAGATTAACAAATTTTTTGTAAATTAAAAGGAAATTTGCATTTTTTATCAATGTTTTAGTTAACAAATAGAACATTCAGATAGAAAATGATATTCAAATTGTTTAAAAAATGAAGGCGGAAAAACACTTGTAACGTGTCAAGTTGGCATCACGCTGACCTTATTGGTGTATTTTCCTCCAGTCACATGAAGAAGAAAAAGATTTGCCTTTTCTGTCTATGGACTTTTTGTCTCACAAAGAATTAACTTATAGTTCTGATTTATGTTTTTTTTTGTTTCTTATACTCTTTACTATTTTTTAGAAATCATAGCCTAGGTCTGAATTTCAAATTTATCAAATTTCAATATTACCTAGTTCAGCATTGTCTCTCCTTCCTTTTTCTTATGCTCCTTTTTTCAAAACGCACTTGCAATTCAAGAGCAATTTGCGTTGCTTGAAGATGACTGTACTCCCAGCGTTCGACGTGATCGGAACAATGGGCCCCTCCACGAGCGGGTCAAGGGGCTTGATGGGAAACCATGAAGTAAGTTTTTATTTTATTTTTTATTCATTTATTTTTTTTTATTTATTTTATTTATTTATTTATATCATTTATTTTTATTTTATTATTTATTTATATTATCACTGCACTAAATTTATTTTTAAAATTATACAACTGTACTCACAGTCACATACAAATATAATCATGTGCTGAAACGCTTTGGAAATTCGCACCCGATGGTGATTCGAATTCGACCTAAACTACCATAACCTGAGTCTAAACCTAAATCTACCGCATGCCCTAGCAAATTGATTTATCGAACCACTTGGATCTCATCGAAAAATCTCAGCTAAGCTGTTTCGCTGAAAATCCAGGGCTAACTGAGGAATATATTGTGGTATTTTTTTGTTTTCATATTTAATAAATAGGTGAATTTAAAAAGGTTTAACTTGGATATCAAATTTTAATAAGATTTTTAAGCATAAGAAATCTACTGGTTCTTGTTTTAGTTATATTATTTAGTAAAAGTCTAGAAGTAAAAACAAAAGCAGCTACTACAAAGAATTTATTCAAAACTTCAAGTTAAAGTTATTTTTCCAGATAAAAAATACTTTAACCTAAAGTTTTCTCTCTCTCTAAACTTGAATATGAACATTGTACTGATAGTGGGGTATCCAAGAGCACTTTTGTGTCTTGTATAGGTTCTGGATAGACGCGGTTACGTGCATATTACGGGACTTTCTTAATTTTTTGGTGCAAATACAACCATGCAGATCCCGGATTTGCCCGGATAGACGCACTTTTTGACTCTACAGGAAATCAATTCCTGGTCCCACGTTTTAGATTGGTCCTCGATAGGCCCGGACACACAACTTTTTCACTTTAGAGGAAATCAAATTCTAGTTCCATGTCTTGGATAGGTCCAGGATAGACTAGGTTAAGCGCTACATTGCAGAATTTTAGGTGTTTGGCGCAAATACTACGAATTAAATCCCGGTTACGCCCGGATAAACGCACTTGTGGACTTTACAGCATATTAATTTCTGGTTCCATGTCCCGGATAGGTCCAGGATAGACCAGGTTAGGCGTACAATGCGGGACTTAAGAATTCTTCAATGCAAATGCTACCGGTCCACAGTGGAGCAATTCGTCAAAAATGGAGTGAAAAATCTGTAACCGCATCAAATTACAATGAAAAATAATGAAACCTAGTACACCGAAGGTCTAGGTATCGCTAAATATAAATCTGCTGCCAAAGTTGGGTAGTTTCGTTTCTTTTTTTCAAAAAAAAAAAAGATCACTTCATATCTGCGCAGCTTCATGTAAATCAATTTTCAAATATGTAAAACGTTTTATTTAATATCCATGATATTAGTGATGACGAATCTGAAGTCAGATTTTTCAATTCAAAATGGCTGATCGGATATGTATGTTCAAATGATGAAACAGTGTATAAATGTTAGTAAAAGCCAGTTAAACCATTGAAATTTTGCATACAGAAAAAGTCTGGGTCACTGATTATGAATCATAAATCCGAGTTTCAAAATTTAAAATAGCCGATTCATTATATCGGACAAAAAACTTGAAAAATGTATAAATTTTTGTAAAAATCTGTACTTTGAAATTATTTGGGGCTCTCATTTCAAATCTTAGGCCAGATTAACACAATTCAAAATGAAAGATCTAATATAGCGGACCAAAAACTAAAAAAAATTATTGATCTTTTCAAAAATTAGTACCTTGAAATTTTTTGCGCGTCTAATTTCGAATATTAAAATCAAATATTTAAATCTAAAATGTTTGATCCACTATGGCAGACGAAAAGCTTCAGAAATGTGTCCATGTTTGTGAAAATCAGTAACTAGTTTTTTTTGTTAGCTTATTACGAATCTTTAGTCTGATAATCAAAATTCAAAATTGCTGACGACAAATTGCGGACTAAAAGTCATGAAAAAATCCCGGTTAATGATTTTCACAAACATTCATCAATTTTTTAATTTTTTCGTTCGCCATCTTTCATTGGACATTTTTAATTATGAAAATATGGCCTAAGATTACAAATTAGCGCCTAAAATAATTTCAAGGTACTGATTTTTACAAATATTTATAAATTTTTAATGTTTTTCGTCTGTCATATTAGATTTGCCATTTTGAATTTTTAAAAATCTGTCCGAAGATTCGAAATTAAAGCTTGAAACTATCGCAAAATTCTAATTCTTACAGAAATGAATAAATTTTTGAGTTTTTCGTCTGCTATTTGAGAAATAAATTTGCCTTCATAGCTTCCTCTAGATATCTCCTCGATTTTTCATCAAACGAAAAAAAGAAAACCCAAGAAGAATAAATAATAGAGAAGATTGCTCAACTCGTCCCAAGAGAATTTGACTTTTTTGATTATTCGTTTTTTTTTTAAATATTTATTAAACAACAGAAACCAAAATACTGGTTTAAAATCCGACAATAAAAGCGACGTCATAACTAATTTGCCTCTTGTCAGACTTCGTACATTACGACGGGCATTCGCGAAAAGGAGAGGAGCTGCTTACAAGTAAAAGCAACAAACATCAAACCAGTAATTTGCATCATGAAAATTGCAGCATAACAATTTCACCTATTGCGTTAAGAGAATACGCACGCATAATAATTTTTAACTCTCGGATTTTGTATTCCTAAATTATTTTTGATTAAATTTCCCTCTTCCTGAGAAACAACTGGCATTTCTTTTGGAAAGTGAATTAATGAAATGGGACTCGATTTCGTGCAAAACTCAGTGCAATTTTTGCTAGATTACGAAATAAATTCTCATCCATTCTGGGAATATTACATTTCTAGGATGCTTATAAGTTTTTATTTAAACGTATTAAAGATTGATTTTATTGTGGTCAACTAGGATTTGTCAAAAGAAAGTCGGTTCAATTGAATGAGTTCTTGTATGGCAACGGGTTAAAAATTAAATCTGATTCTTTTAAATTCACCAAACGCTTGACAGAAAAATCAATTTGCACTGGCCTCCTTTTCACGCTAATGACGCATTGGTTAAAACTAATTTGAAGGTTTTGCACTAGGATCCTTAATCTCCCATATGGGGATGGATTAAAAGAGGATTTATTGTGTATTCAAATGAAGTTAATAAATGATAATTCCACTTTATTTGGGCTCCTTGTGTCTAAACGCGCGTTGCAGTCATTCCTGATTGTTAGCAAGCCCTATACCTACGAGCTCTCAACTCGCCGTTCTGGCACACAAAATTCCGAGACTTAATTGGAGTTCACGGCTACCGAGAGCCTGACGCTAAACCCGCGGTCTTTCTCGGAGTTCAGCGCAGACTGCCTGCCTGTGCGTTTTCTCGTGACGATAGCGGTCTCACTGCCGCGGGCTCGTTCATCCTCTCTTTTTTTGAGTAGTTACGCATATGTACTGGTTTCACGTAACCCATACTGGTGATATATCCTACCTTTCGCAAATAAATTCACAAAAGTCGTTCTGTAGCGTATTAGTTTGGATTTTCTCCCGCTCTGATTAAATTTTGTAAATATGGTTGATAAAATTATTCTCAACGGTTTAAGTGTACATTTTTAGAGTTTTTGGTCCGTTATATTCAATCGGCCATTTTGCATTTCGAAAATCTGTCGTAAGATTTGTAATCAGCATAATATAAAACGTTAAACACCTTTCAAAATTTGATTCACATAAAGCTGTGCAAATATAAAGTTCATTTTTTCTGAAAAAAACTAAGCTAATAAGCTTTGGATTCGTATTCAGTGATACTTATAACTTTGTTTCACCAAGTTTTAGTATTTTTAATTGTGATTTGTCACGGTTACATATTTTTAGCGCGGTTCATGACAAATTTCCCCTTTGTCCGGTCAAATCCCGGATACGTCTGGATAGTCGCACTTTTTTACTTTACAGGAAATTAATTTCTGGTTCCATCTCCTGGATAGGTCCCGTATAAAGCCAGATAGATTAACACTTATTGATTTCTTGTTCCTGATTTATGTATCCATGCTCCGAATACGACCCATATATATTCGGATAGAAAATAAATAACCGGATAGAGCCCTGATATACTTGTATAAAAGTTCCATTTGGTTTCTGTCAGGGCCTTAGCCGGATTCTACCGGATCTCGTCCAGCATTTTAAGCAGGGAGTCCTCCAGTACCTGCTACCTCCGCGTCACTGCTACTATAACCGCTGATGCGAGGGTGATGTCTATGATAGCACAGCGAAAGCCACAGCATCTCAATGTTGTAACTGTAACCAAATTTCAAATAAGTTCTGTTACCGTTTCTGACCCATGCGTAGGTATCGCCCACAGGAAACATGAACGTATTCCTAATACCAAAAAAACGTGTACAGCAAAAGGGTTAAATTGAAAAAAAAATTTTTAGGTTTCCAAAAATTCTAAAAAAATATAATAAATGAATTTTTTAGATGATTTTTATTAAATATAAGATTGTTCAAATTCAAATATTGTAACAGCGCCACCGTAACAGCGCAACAGTAGCGCATTCCTGTAGTACACATTTCCTGCCATGGGCATCACATCCTTTTGTATTTCACTTTTAATTTAAATTATTGATAACTGATTTTAAAAGAGCAATCTTGTTATTTCTGTGCATCAGTAATTCTACAAATGTTGAAGGTTCGTCCGAGATATGCTAGATAGTACTTATATTGAGACAAGATGACAAAAAAGTTGTGAAAGTGGGTAACCTTGAAGTCGCAAGGAGAATTGATTGCATAAGAAAAAACAATGCAATAGACCTTGAAAAGATGGAAAATTGATAACAAAAGAGTTTGTGTTTAAAAGGAAAGATGAATTTGCTGAGCTTTGAAGATGTAAATGGTAGACAATCATTTTTGAATCGCACCAAAGACGTGATGGTAGAAGACCATTTTTTATTAAGACGAAGACGGCAAAGGACGAACACGAGATTCTACGACTGCTATTTCAGAATGAGTAGATGATAAGTATATTTCCATGTGAATTTTATTTATTTGTCGATCTTGATTCTTATGCTGATTTGATTTTTTTTTTTCAATCACCTGATTTTGAATTTTGGTTTAAAAAAAATATGCAAAAATTAGTTGATATTGAAAGAATTAAGAATCAGTTGAAACTGCACCTCGAAGTTCCATATGCGCTTTGTATAAATTATTATTTGAGGAAGAGGCATACCGAAAAACCGTAGCAAGTTGCGTATATTTTTAGGATTAACGTTCAGCGATGATTCAACAGAATTTCTCGATAAGCTAGAGTATTCGGGTTTTCTGTCGGTTGGTGACCTATCCTCATATTGTAATGTTTTAAGATTGAGCTATAGGGGCAGTAAGGAACAATTGAGGCAGAATATTAATAGGTCTTCAATTGGACAGATTTGGAAAAGGTTGTTTTCGCGAAAATATCATTGAAGGGGTTAGCAAAGCTTTTTATTCAAAGTGAGTCGCCGGGACTCGTAACGTGGGCAAAACTAAAGACGGCCTTAATTAAAAATTTTTTTAAAAAGATATCGAGTGCAAAATCATATTTAATGCTTTTAAAAAGAGGAATTAAGGAATCGGAATCTTTTCAAGAATATTTTTTGTTTATGCGAGAGATAGCATCCCGGGGTAGCATTGAAACTGATGCTTTATTCGATTATGTAATTAATCGTTTAGATGACTGCTCTAGTAATAAAGCAATTATATACGGCACAGAAACTATTAGTGAATTCAAAGAAAGACTAAAGAAAAAAAACAAAAAAAAACCTTCGCGTTGTTTCAATTGCGGAGGAGCATGGCACTTATCTAAAGATTATAAAAATGAAGATCGAGGTATGAAATGTTTCCGATGTAACGAATTTGGGCGCATTGCCATAAAATTTAAAGCAGATAATGTATAAAGTTAGTCGAGCTGAGAGGCGCGCGTTAATTTTGTCGCTTCCGAAAAAGGTAATGAATGTTATAAAAAATGAATGTGGAGAACGTGAAGGTTGTAGCGTTAGTAGATACTGGAAGCGCACTTAGCTTCTTGCGGGAAGATATCTTTGAGAATATGAAAGCGGTAAAGCTGAGCAAATCAAAATGTAAAACTTGCGGATATCGTTGGAGGTCGCTAGCGAATATGGTCTTGATAAATTTTTCTCTACCTAAATCAACTAAAAACGTGCAGAGTTTTTTTCGGTTTGACCAGTTACATTAAGAAATTCATAAATTAGTACTCTTTATCCGATAAATTTTCTTCCTAGTATCAACTTACAAAAAGATTTTATTTTGTTTCAATTAAG
>JAUELO010028907.1:0-10760 GCA_032357855.1 Amphibolips quercusostensackenii | reverse complement strand
TCACCTAAACCATTTAATGAAAAAAATCCCATGCCACCCCACGCGAGAGTGTAGGAAATGCGACTGGGATGATGAAATATTCCTGCATGTCTTATATCAGTGTCCGGCATTAGCTAGGCTCAGGCAACCAACCCTTGGGGCCTACTTCATGAAAACTAAGGAAATGATAATGCGATAAGTTTTTATCATACTAGGCTTCATCGAGAGGTCTGGAACCATCTGCTATGGAAAAAGTTTTGGAAACCAAATTGGGTCTCTAATATTTAGTACTTTCGCTCATATCATAATGCAAGGTCTTGAAAATCAAGTTTTAGAAAAATGAAATTTTACGGTAGGAACTTCTTACTGTTATGCTAGTGACACTATTCTTATTATACTAATAGATAAAATTGAAGATATCATTTAGAATTGCAATGCTTACCATTTTAGACTCCAATTCACACACAAAATTCAAAATTACAATTCCATTAGCTTATTAAATGTTGAGATTATTAGAAACTATAAAAACTGTCAAGAAATTAAATTTGTTAAAACAATAACTCAGATAGACTACTAAATTTACTTTCCAATCATCCTACGCGACATAAGATTGCAATTATTGAAAACATAGTAGATTACGCAATTCTACTGTACGATAAAACTTCACAAAATTGCAATCTAGGCATTATATAAATACTACTTTATTACAATAATCATCTAAAAGAATTATTGCAAGAGCATATAATGGAAAGACTTATGAAAATACTGAAAAAAATAACATATAAAACGTTTAGAATAACTATTACCAACAAAAAGTTATAAAAAGTAAGAAACAAATCATTTCTGTTCATTTCCATAGAGTCATTTCATGATAGATCACATAGCGAGGGCAGCAATTACACGAGTCAAGAAAATGCGTTCTCCTCTTGGCACGTATACTTTTTTTTGCTACAAGCCTGTTAAAAGTTTGACTTTTAATTGTGCATTTCGAATTTCGACAACTGATCATTTAAATAGATTAAGGCTAACTGAAGAGGCATACTGCTAAAAAACTAATGCCTTGGAATAGCATGCAAAAACTTGTTGAAAATACAAAAATTTTCAAACATAACTATTTTTTTTATTCGTAAAATTTGAAAAAATTTGAAAAAATTTAAAAATTGTACAATTTTTTAGAAATTTTCAACAATTTTAAAAATTTCTAGAAATATCCGAAAATTTTAAAGTTTCTAGAAATATACAAAAGCTTTATAATTTCCAGAAATATCCAAAAATTTACATAATTTCAATAATTTTCAAAAAGTTGTAAAATTTTTTAAAATATTGAAATTCTAAAATTTTTATAAATTTACAAAAATTGTACAATTTCTAAAAAATTTCTAATAATTTCCAAAATTTTTAAAAATTGAAAAATTTACAAAAAATTAAAAAATTTTCAAAACTTTATAAATATTCCCAAAATTTACGAAAATTTTTACAATTTCCAAATTTTTCAAAAAATTGTAAAATTTCCAAAAATTTAAAAATGTTTGGAAATTTTACATTTCTCTTAAAGCATATAAAAATGTTTAAATTTCTATAAATAACAAAAAACTTTAAAATTTCTAGAAATAGTAATTTTTTTTTTAATTTCCAGAAATTCCCCAATTTCTAAGAAATTTTTGATTTTTTTTTAAATTTTCAAAATCTTCAAAAAAATTCCGAAATTTTAAAAAGTGTTCTTCATTTATGAGGTGTGAGAAAGAGCGCGAAAACGCAACCTCATCTTAATCTACTTATGCTATTACCTAATCATTACTTGCAAATCTTTACGCTTCTATTCTAAGCGACTTCCGTTTACTTTTTCTTTCAAATTCGTTTGTAACTCTATTTTGAAATTTTTCTTCACATCCATTTTTTTATTAAAAAATTTACATGATTTCCAAACTTTTCAAAAAATTGTAAAATTTCAAAAAATGTTAAAATTGTAAAATTTCTATAAATTTCCAAAAATTGTACAATTTCTGAAAAATTTTCAATAATTTATAAAATTTTTAAGACTGTTCAAATATTCCCAAAAATTACGAAAATTTTCACAATTTCCAAACTTTTCAAAAAATTGTAAAATTTCCAAAATTTTTAAAATTATTTTTAAAGTTTCCAAAAACTTTCAATAAATTCAAAAATTTTCAAAACTTTTTAAATATTAACAAAATGTAAACAATATCCGAAGCTTAAAAAAAATTGTAATATTTTTATTTGGAAGTTCAACTATTATAGTTTTGGTACAGAATTGATCTCGTTTGATTAAAAATTCCACTATTTGGTTGAAAATTCAACTACTTTGGTTGGCAATTCATCTATTCTGTTAAAAATTGGTCTTTTTTGGTAAAAAAAATAATCTTCTTTGTTAAATTTTATCTTTTTGTCTTAATAAATAAATTTTTTTTTAATAAAGTTTTTGAATAAATTCTGAACTCTTGTCGTAAAAATTTATTTTTTGTTTTTGAAGATTCATCTTTTTAGTTAAAAATTTATCTGTTTACTTGAAAATTGAACTATTTTATTGAAAATTTGTCTTTATGGGTTTAAATTAAACTATTTTGATTGAAACGTGATTTTTTGGCTCAAAATTCAACTATTGCGTTGAAAATTCACGTATTTTGTTAAAATTTTTTTTTGAAAGAAAACTAATCTTCTTGTTTAAAAATTTATCTTTTCGGTTAAAAATTCAACTGCATGCATGAATGTTGAATTCGTTTCTTAGAAATGTATATGATTGTTTTTAAGGATTTATCATTATAGTTGATTTTTTTTAGTTTTAAAATTTAACTACATCGTTGAAAGTTGAAATAATTGGTAAGAAATCTTTTTTTTTTTTATTAAAAATTCAATTATTCTACTGAAAAATTAAATTGTTAGGCTAAAAATTAATTTGTTAAAACTTCTTTTTTTACACAAAATATTAAATTGTTTGGCGGCAAATTCATTTTTTCCGTTTAAAATTCGTCTTTTTGGTAGAAAATTCATTGTGTTTGTTAAAAATTTAACTACTTGGTTGAAAGTTGAACTACTTTGTGAAAAATTCAATTTTTTTGGTCAAAGATTCATAATTTTAGTTAAAAATCCAACCATTTGTTTTTAAATTAAGTTATTTGTCAAAAAATCAAATTTTTTGGTTTAAAATTTAACTTGCCCGTGAAAAATTTCTTTCTTTGGTTTAAAAATTTGATATTTCAGTATAAAATGTATGCAGATTGTTGAAAATTTAAATTTTTCGAAAGAAAATTATTCTGTTTGTTGAAACTTGCATTTTTAGAAAAAAATGAACTGTTAAATTCAAAACATTTTTTTTTTATTAAAAATACAGCTACTTTGTTAAAAATTGAAATACTTTGTAAACAATTTTTTGATTTGTTAGATGCACCTCTTTGATTTAGAATTTAAATATTAAGTTTTTTGTTAAAAATTTGAGTTTTATCTCAAAAATTCCTCTTTCAAATTCACTGTTAGGAAGAATATTAGATGACTCTATACATAATATATAAAAATGATAAATGTTAATGGAACCTAATATGAATGTGTATATTGAATGTGACATAAATTTTATTATTTTTAAACACAACGCATATTAGGTTTATTATAAACTTAATAATTTTTTTATACACGTAGTTAAACATTTTTTTATTTTCAAGAGAAAATCGGCTAATCTTTTCATTTGTTAATGAATAATCACCCAGGCCGACCAATGGCATAATGTTTTCATAGACTATTGTAAAATTGATATCTACCATTATAATAACAATAATAATTTTTTATAAACTCAATTGCGTCATTAAATACAATAGTTGTTATGAATAAAAACCCTGAAAGACCTTCTTTCTAACTTTAAATTAATCTTGGAGACAAGATGAAACTTTTTTAATCTCGTGACATTTTCTCGTACAAGCCATTATTTTTTCACAGATTTTTAAGAAATATATTTTTCATAAGTGCATGTTGCCTTTAATAATTGCAATTTCCTATACAAAAAAAAATTTACAATCAGATGGCAATGTTTTTTTATTAAGGCTGTCTACTTAATATTTAAAATTTCGCAACATGACCTTATTACGTCAATAGAGTTGAAAATGCTACACTATAGTGTTAAATTTTTAAAAATTTCCATTTTTTACGTTTTCTGTTTCACATGTTTTCAGAAATTATCATTCAGGCTCCTGAATTTTATAAATTTGTTTAAAAAATTAATTACTCTCCACAATTTAATAAGTGTCTTTAGCATAATAAAAAAAGCTATACAATTAAAATAAGCTCCTTTCCTCAATTTTATATTAATTTAATCTGGTGCTTACTTAAGGCAAATGATTTTCTAAAAATTTGCTAAATATTTGCAATTTTCCATTTAAAAAAATATATATTTATAACCAACAGAATTTTTGAAAACCAAAAACAGAACTCTGTTGAAAAATAGCCTATGAGGACCCTGAATATGCACAATTAAGTAATATATAGATCTATGTTGATTTCATATTGATTCATTAGAGTTTTCGGAATGTAAAAAATCATTATTTTTCATAACATCGTTTGAACAATCAAAAGAAAATTTATTTAAAATGGAAGCAGACTAGGTAACGTTATCAATTTGTCAATGTGGCCTTCTTATTGTATCAATAGAGCTTTAGAATATACACCATCTCGTCGATTTAATAAACTATTTTTTTTCACGTTCTCCATATTTATAATTGTCTGAAAATTATTATATACAGTTTTAAATAATTACCAATTATAATAATCAATTATATTTTCATTATTAAATTAGAAAATATTTGGACTACTCGAATTAGTAATTTTTTTTGTCAATCTTTGGTGCTTTACCATCAATTTTCACTTTATCAATTAAAAGAAATATTTATTCTTATTTACGGCATATTTGTTCATAACAATGAGTCACTAATTTGTTAAAAAATGTACATTTAAGCCTAAATTATTATTTTTTTGATTCAAAAGAATATTCCCCTCGGACCAGTACTTATAAAATGTTAACTTATCCATCTTAAAATTTCTTGGGCAGACGTAAATCCTTTTTTTTTTAATTAAAGTTTCGCAAATAATTAGCTAACTAATAATAATATTAACATTATGATAAATAAATCATGAATGAATAATAAATTAAATAAAAAAATAAAAAATTAATTTCTTAAGCCAAGTAAAATTTACGTCTTACGAGCAACCTTTTTCCAGTGCATGATTATTGCATTTGCTGTACTTGGTTTATTATTGTAAATTAAATAACAACGCGCATTGAAATAAAGATATATTCGTATATTTGATTTATTTATTAGATAATTTATATTCAGAAATTTATCTACTTTAGTAGAAATTTAATCTATTTGATTGATTTACTTATTATTATTTTTTTAATTGTTTATTATTAATATTTTTCATATTCGCTTGTTATTTAAACTTCATATTTTTTTCAGAAAGTTTAGTAATTTTTTTGTTGGTGAAAATTTGTGTTTTTGATTAAAAAAATCATTTGCTTTAGTAGAAATTTCACCTATTTCATTTAATTAATTATTATTATTTATTTATTTAATTGATTATTTTTTAAATTTAGTTTACTAATTTAAACTAATCTAACTTAAAATTTTTTTAACTTTTTTTAAACAATTTTTTAAAAGCGTTGAAAGTGTAACTGCTTTTTTTTTTAAATTTTAGTGTTTTTTCAATTTATTAAGACATTTGATTGAAAGAGTATCTCTGTGGGTTAGAAATCACACTATATGGTTAAATATTTAACCTTTACGTTACAAATTAACTTTTTTTGTTAGTAAATTTAACTATTTAATAACGTGATATTTTTTTGTTTTTGAACTTTTTTCAAATTCATTCTTTGCTAGTATTATGTTTTTGGCTCAAAATTCATGTGATTTGCTTAAAAATTTTACTGTTTTCGTAGAAAATTCACTTTTTATTTAAAATTAGTATTCTGTTGTTGAAAAGTCAGCTGCAATTTTTTTTATAAAAAATTCAACTTTTTTTTTAATTTAACTTTTTAATTTAAAAAATCATCTATTTTAGTAAAAATTTCATCATACTAAGCTACAAATGCTGTATGGTTCAAAATAATTCAATTTTTTTATGAAGTCCTTCTTTTTGGTATAAAATTTTAGTATTTCCTTAAAAATTTAACTATTTCGTAGAATATTTACTTTTTGTTTAAACTCATATTTTGTATTGAAAAGTCAACTGAAATCTTTTTTGGATTAAAAATTCATATATTTTTTTTTAAATTGTAATTTCAATTTGTAAATTCTTTTTTTTTAGTAGAAATGTTGTCTTTCTTTGATAAAAATTTTTTATGTTTCAAAATTAAACGATTTTTTTAAAATCCTTCTTTTTGCTAAAAAATTCAATTGTTTTGTTAAAATTTTACTTGTTGTTTAATCTTTATATTTAAGTTTCAAAAAGTTAACTGAAATCTTATTTCAATGAAAATTTCACTATTTTCTTTTTGATTGAAAAATTAATCTGCTTTGATAAAAATTTCATCATTCTTGAATAAAAATGCAACTATTTAGTTAAAAATTGAACAATTTTGTTGAGATATATATATATATATATATATCATTTTTTTTAATTGAAAATTTAACTATTTGTTGAAAAATGTATTTTTTTCTTACTAAAAATTCATATTTTCGAGTTAAAAATTCACTTCATGTACAGAAATTTCGTTTTTTGGTTTGAAGATTTAAAAATTTAGGTGTAATTCACTTTTTTATGACTGGAAAATATTCATTTGTTAAAAATTTGTCTTTCTGATTTTAAAATAATTTTTTTAAAGAAAATTTTATATTTTTTAAGAGGAGTAATAGCTATTACACTGTCTTTTTTTAAACGTTTTTCAAAATGTGTTTTTTTATATTTTTTTAAATTCCAATTTCAAAAATACTCCAGTGACGCGTTTTTTGTCAGGCAACTCATATTGATTTTGGGAAAATTCCTTATTACTCATAAATTTTATAATTTTTGGAAATATATATTATTAAAAAATTCAGTATTTAGGCATTTTACAACCAATAATTTTTTTTCAATGTCTGTCCTTTTTATTGGAAACTTTACAATAATTTCAGTAAACATTTATAATTAGTAAATAACTTTGATTTTTTAAATAAAAATGGCAAAAATATGCATTATTTAGGCATATTTGAACAAAAAAATCCTTTTTTTAAATTTCATTACTTCTGAATAAAAACTTTATGATAATTTCAGCAAAATTTGAAATTCGCTAATCAATTTTTTTTCAATCAATTAATTTGAAAAATGCTTTATTTGGGCATTTATTGGCAGAAAATTACTTTTTTACAATTTTGGTCCTTTTAGTTGGAAAGTCGATGATAATTTCATCACTACTTATACTTAGTTGATAACTTGCACGATTTTTTAGAAAAATGTTAATAAACAAATAGATTATTTGGAAATTCATTTCCTAAAAAAAAATTTTTTTGTCAAATACCCGAGTAATGCATTTTTTAAATTAAATTTGTTTTGAAAAAGTAGAAAGTTTGCATTTTTGACTAAAAAATTTTAGAATTTAGAAGAAAATCAACGATTTAATTAATAGTTGAAGTACTTTCTTTCAAATATAATTTTTTAGTTGGAGATTTATAATTTTAGTTGAGAATTTATTGCTTTAGTTTCAAATTAAACTAGTTTGTTTATTATTGGTTTTATTCTTTGATAAAAATGAGCTTGTTTAACTAAAAATCAAGGATCTGAATGAAACCAAGTAATAAGTTCCATTATGTCACATTACACTGAGCGGAGAATTCCCTAATAGTTCCAAAAATCGCAAAAATCTTTCAGATTCTGCCTCGACAATTTTGGAAATCTTTTGAAATATTTGGAAATCTTTTTAAATAATCTCTTAAAATTAATTTTTTGGAATAAAAATTATTTTTCATCATTTTCAAACAAAAAATTTTATTTTCGTGAATCCTTACAAAATTCTTACAAATTCTTTACAAGTTTTAATTATTTTTGAATCGAATTTTTCTTAAAATTTAAAAAAAATATTTAAAATGTGAAAAATTGCCTTATAATCTTCTAAATTTTCCTAGAAATTTTTAGAAAATTTGTTCATTCTCTTGAAACTTTTGGAAATTCTTTCAAAGTTTCTAAAGTTTTTTTTTTTTGAAATCTTTAAAAATCTACATTTCTAAAAATATTTTTGAATTTCTTTAATTTTTCTTAACATTTGTTTAATTTACTCGATTTTTTTCATATTCTTTTATTCTTACTAAATTAAAATACTTTGCTTTAAAATCTTTAACACACGTTCTCAAAATTGTAGGAAATAATTTGAAATGTTTAAAAAGCGTTTTTAATTTTCTCTTCAAGTTGATTTTTCAAAATAAAAAATGATTTGAAATTTTCACACGAATCTTAAGATAATTATTTTTTTAAGCTTTTTGGATCTTCTAAACATTCTAATCTTGAAAAATTATCAAAATTTTTTTTTTCTATTCGGTAAGATTAAAAAAAAATGCCTGAAAATCTTTCAGATTCTTTCTCAACAATTTTAGAAATCTTTTGAAATCCTTTTGAATAATCTCTTAAAATTAATTTTTAAAAATAAAAAATCATTTTAATTTTTCCTAGTGATCTTAAAAAAATGTTTGTTATTATTTTAAAGCCTTTCACAATTCTCAAAAAGCGTTAAAAATTTTGGTTCGATATTTGCAAAAATCTATATTTTATTTTAAATTAGGCCTAATTAGTGCATCAAAATTTTTGTAAAAATAGCCGCATTTTGTTGGTTTTAGTTTGGATTTTCAACCGACAAAGACACATTTTCAACCAATCGGTCAAATTCTTAAACAAGAATGAATAAAATTTAACCAAAACAGTAATACTTTAAGCCACATAGTTGAATTTTCAAGCCAAAAGACCAGTTTTTTAAAAAGAAATTCGAGTATCGAATCCAAAAGGACAAATTTCTTATGTAAAAAGATGAATGTTTAACAAAATAGTCAAATTTTTGACCAAAAAAGATGAATTTTTAACAAAATAGTTAAATTGTTGAAAAAAAATTAAATTTTCAACCAAATAATTGAATTTTCAACTGAAAATAAGCAATTTCCAATAAAAAATAAAATGTTTAAATTACTGTTAAAAAAAATTATTCGAAACAAAAAAATCAAATTTTTAACAAAATATTTAAATCTGAACCCAACAAAGGAATGTCTCGCAAAGTAGTTCAACTTTCAACCAAGCAATGGAAATTTTAAACAAAAAACTTAATTGTTTGCAATTAAATATTTAATACATAGTTAAATTTTCAACTAAAAACTACCACTTTTTCACCAAGGATATAATAGTTAAATTTAAAATTAAAAAATTAATTTTTAATCCAAAAAGATGAATTATGAAACAGAAATATAATAGTAGACTTTTTAACAAAAAAAAAATTAACTTTAAAAGAAAAATAGTTGGATTTCCTCATAAGATTTTATAAATTTCATTTGCATTTAAACTACAAAAATAAAAAAGGAGAAATAAATTGCCTTTAAGAATATTGTTATTCACATTTATTTTATTATTAATATCTATTTAAAAGTAACGTAGCCCAAAATTCTATCAAAACATATGGAATAGGTTGATTTTTCACCAAAATAAGGTAATAATAAAGGAATAAACTGTTTCAAATAAAATTATTGTAAATACTATATTGAACTTAATATAAAACACTTTGTATTCCTATGATTTTAAATTGATATGTATATTGTGTTTTCAACAAACAACATCTACAAAACTGTTTAATTTTTAACCCGAATATATTATTTTTGAACAAACAAGTTAATTTTCTACAAAAAAATTGAATTTCCGTACGAATAGTGAAATTTTTAGCCAAATAGTTAAATTTGAGCAAAAAATATCATTATTTAACAAAAAAGTTAATTTTTAACCGAATATTTTATTTTTTTACTAAAACTTGAGTCCTCAACCAAAGCAAATTAATTTAGAACCAAGCAGTTGCATTTTTACCAAAAAAGAATGAATTTTGAACCAAGAATATTAATTTTCGATCAAAAAGGATGAATTTTTTTTACAAAATACATGAATCTTTAACTAGAAAAAAACAATTTTCAATCAAAAATGAAAAAGTTACATTGTTAGTTAAAAAAAAATTCCAAACAAAAAAAGGAATTTTTAACAAAATAGTTATATTTCTAACCAAAAAACCCAATATAAGATTTTTTAACAAAAAAGTTTCTTTTCTACCAGAAAGTTAAATTTTTATAAAATTAGTTAAATTTCTACCCAAATAGTCCAATTTAAACCAAAAATATAAACTTTTAATAAAATTGGTGCATTTTCAAGTCAAAAGGACGAATTATCTACAAAACGGTTGAATTTTTAGCCAAAAATAAAATTTTTTAACACAAATTTTTTTTTATACTAAAGAGCTAAATTTTCAACTGAATAAACCAAAACCCCGATTTAAGAACAGTTTCGGGGGTTGCCTGCACATAACCTTGATCCTGAATCGGGACAATGAAAAGTAAACAGTCAGGTCCGTATGAACCATTTCTGTTGAATTTTTCTAAAGTAAAGTGAAGATGAATTTTTCACAAAAGAGGATTATTTAGGATTTTCGTTCGTCTTAAGCTAAAGGAAAAACGATTTTCTTTTTAATTCACAAAGAAATTCATTTCTGATAAAGTATTTCAATTTTTTAATATGTAGTTAAATTTTAGGCTACAAACATAATCTATCCACACAATACTAAAATAGTCAAA